>RDPX01000011.1:888998-971191 GCA_003991215.1 Morbakka virulenta | reverse complement strand
ATGACGTTAGAAAAACATTACTTCGAACAAATTGCTTTTCTCTTTCAATTCATCTATCATACTTTTTGAAAAGGAGTGATTTTTTCACAGTACAAAGCAAAAGGGTGATTTTTTTTCACTGTCAATACCACTATATCTCATTTTCCAAGAGATGTTTCCATGCCTTGCCCCATGCTCCAATTATTCTTTCTTCTAATTCTTCTGTTGTGTTCCTCACCACAATGTCTGGTGACAATTCTTTCAAATTATAATGAGCTCCTGGCTGGAAAATTTAATCTCGGTTTTGGTTTTTTGACCTTTTCTCTGAGTTTTAATACAAACTCTATTACCTTTTCTTCGAACAGCTGGAGCCTTGTATTTCGAACAGCTGAATCTTTTTTATTCGAACAGCTGGATCTAGGCTAGTGTACATTTTTGAGGCATCAAGAAGTAAGATTAGAACTTTTAATCCTTCTTACAAGAATTAATAGTCTGTATCCACTAAAATGGCATTTGTCAAGTAACATGTGCCATGTGACGAAGATCCCTTTTTTAAATGTAACTTAGGGCTCTGCGTTAAGGGTTATTTATATTTTCCCATCATTTCATATACGAATGACTCCAATTCTAAGTAATTCAGGCAAACGTGTTTGCATAAGCAATTTACCAACAACGTTTTTCCTTAAAAAAGAGTTTTTGTGTAGCTTGAGCCTCCTGAAAGCCTAGTTACTATCATACTTTGATTAATTTTTAGTTATATTATTATTATTCCAAATATATTCCATTTATAATCCACACACACACATCCACACACACATAAAGTTTCATGTTTGTACTATTGTCAAATTTCAGTTGAAAAAAACTATGTTACATGAAACTTTAAATACTGCAGCTTTGTGATTTTGATTTTGTATTAAATAGCATTAATGCTCTATCTTTATATTGAACACTCTTGATAAAAATAGTACATTACCTAACTTTCATTACCACAAATATATATATATATATATATATATATATACATATGAACGGAAATCAACAAAATAAGCGTAAGAAAAATTACTTCGATGCAAGAGTGCTAGATGTAAAGCTTGAATAGATATGCGCAGCTTTGTGCCAGTTGTTTAGAAAATAAACGCTGTAAAAATATTTCTTAGATAGTTAAATTTCAGCAAAATTAATTAGTTATAAACACGCTTGCACTTTTTTATATACATTTTTTGTAGCTAAGGATAATTTGAAAAGAAAATAAGAAAATGATAACATTTCTCTCTCTTTCTCTTTCTCTCTCTATATATATCTCTCTCTCTCTCTCTCTCTCTCTCTCTCTCTCTCTCTCCCTCTATCAGGTACCATGTCCTGTTAGGACGTTGATGATCATCGACTTCCACCTCTTTCGGTCCTTTGTTGGTCTTAACAGTTCTCCCTTTGCCACTTTCGTCCATCATCTAATTCTGTCCCTGCTTCGTTTTCCTTTGATCTTGTCTGTCACACTAAGATGTTCTAGTTCTCCCTTCTGCATTACATGTCCCCCAAAAAGTTTTGTTCCTCCTCTCTCCAACACTTCCTGATGTGTTAGCCTTTCTGTCCAAGATATTATCAGTATTCTCCTGAGATACCACATCTCTGCTTCTTCTGTTCATTTCTCCATAGTTTACGACAGGGTCCAGTATTCGCTGCCATATACGAGGATAGAAAACACGTAGCAGTTCAACATTCTGATCTTGGTCCTCGCAGACATGTTTTTGTTCTTCATTATGCTATCTAGTTTCTTCAATTCCACTTCTGCCATTCCGACTTGTCTTCTAATTTCTTGATCACATTTGCCATTTTCAGTAATGATGCTGCCAAGACAATTAAGATTCTGTATCTGATTAATTAGGGTTTTCCCGATCAGTATCCTACACTGTTCCTTTACCTTTTGTCTACTAATTACTACACATTCTGTTTTGTTGCAGTTTATGGTAAGCCCTTTTCTTTTGTTGGATTCAACCACTTTGTCTAGTATCTATTGTAGCTTTCTTTCTGACTCTGCAATCAAGGCCGTATGGTCGGCATATCTCAAGTTATTAATGTTGTGTCCTCCGACGAGAACCCCCTCTAATGATGTTATCTCCCGAAAAATAATTTCACTGTAAAGGTTGAAAAAACCTAGGCTAAGCACACATTCCTGTCGAATGGCTCTTCTAATGTAGGTCTAATGAGCTTGTGTCATTTCCAATTCGCATACACGCTGTTTGCTCCCAGTAAAGGTTGCGAAAGACTCTTAAATCCTTTCCATCCAGATCTAAACATTCTAGCATGTTGAAAAGCTCTTCATGCTGCACTTTATCGAATGCCTTTGTGTAATCGATAAAACACACATAAAAATCCTTCTACATCTCAAAAGCTCTTTCTGATAACATTCTCAGAACAAAAATCGCATTCCTTGTGCCAGCATCTGGAACGAACCCAAACTGTTCTTTATCTATCTCAGATCTTATCCTACTTCTTGGTCTCAGCATCAAAATATGAAGTAGAATTTTTATCACGTGGCTCATTAAGCTATATGCTCTGTGCATTTTGCATTCAATGCACCAGGTTTCTTTGGGAGGCTTATGATGGCCGATTTATAGACGTCCTATGGAATTTCTTTGCTGCCATACGCCTCGTTGAGAATATCAGTAAGCTTCTCTACACCAATGTGTTCTAGTGCTACAATCATCTCGATCATAACTTCGTCGGGTCTTGCAGCTTTATTCCTTTTCATTTTTTGTAATGCGGCTCGAACTTCTGATCTTAGAATTTTTGGTCCCTCCATGGTTTTGCTTATTTCTGGCTTGGTACTTCTATCATCTGCAAAAGTTCGCTGATGTATTCTGTCTAGCGTTTAATAATTTTATCCCTTTCCATCATGAGTTCTACGTCCTTTCATTATGCAACCTGTAGAAAGAACAAACTTTGATACCAGTTTTTTTCTTAATCTTTCTGCGTATTGCGCCCGGTTCATTACTTTTGCATCTTTCAAACTATTCGCACTGTTCATTAAGCCAGATCTCTTTGGGTTTCCTGTATTTCATTTTGATTTCCTTGTTCACCAGCTTGTATTCCTCCCTTCCTCGTTTAGAAATCTGTTGTTAGGAGCGCATCTTGTCCAAGATTCCGTTTCTCATCGACTTGTTCTTTGAATTTTTCTTGCGTTTAGGTACAACTTCTTTTGCTGTAGATACTGTCGCTTCTTTAAAGGTTTTCCACTTCGTTTACCCTTGGTTTTCAAGCATTTCAAATCGGTTCTGGACAGTTATAGCATATTCTTCTCGAATAGTTTGGTTTTCTAGCAAGGTATTTTATTCCATTCTGGGTGTTGCCTTTCCTTTCTTGGTTGTCTTTAGCTTTACCCTTAAGTTGCATATGACTGGGTTGTGATTACTGTCACAGTCTGCTCCTGGGTATGTCTGATTGTTGAATTGCACTCTCATGCCGTTTCTTGGTGGCAATGTAGTCAATTTGGTTCTTGACATTGTGTCTCGGACATCGCCATATCCACAATATGCGTGGATGTTGCTCGTACCATGTGTTGGTCAATACATACTAATCTTGTTGACACTGTTGAACCCTTTTTTTCTCCTCTTCCATTTTGTGTGCCCAGACCAAACGTTTCAACAGTTTCTCCATCTGTTTTACTCCCTACCTTCGCATTTAGGTCACCCATTATGAGTGTGACATTCGTAGACTTGCATTGTTTTTTAGCCTTCTCCAATGTTTTGTAGAACTCCTCAATTTCTTCTCGCTGCTTGCCCTCGTTGGTGCATATAATTGAATGATGCTGATATCTGCTTGCTATCCTTTCAGTTTTATTAGCATGACTCTATCAGATAAAGTCCACCATCCTACCAAGCTCTTTGCACTTTCTTTGTTAAGTATCCCAGCTACTCCTTTCTCGTGTTTTATTCCACCTGAATATAATACTCTAAAATTATCACAGTTGAACTCATCGCTGTTCGTCCATCTTTTTTCACATATTTCTATGTTTATTGTCCAGCGGAACATTTCTTGTTTCACATTGTCCAGCTTCCCACTTTGAAACAATGTTCTTACATTCCATGTTCCAATTTTCAGTGTTTGTTTCGTTGTGTTGCAAACAGCTTAATGACAATCCGACGCCACCTGCTGCTCAAGGGATGCCGTGCCGAGCGAGGAATCTAGTCATTAAAATAGATTCCCTTCACAACGTTTGCTTCGTTCAAACTTGTGTACATGTCCATGATTTTCTTGGCAATATAGAGCGGTGGTTTGCCATTCCCTTCCACCCTGTATTTTTGTGGAATTTCCATCTCTAGAAGGACTAACTGCCAAGGCTGTTGAGTTTCTTCTACCCTTGAGGATGAAATGTAGCCCCTATCAGGGAGCCTAATTGAATTTGACCCTTGCGCATCGAGTTAGTGAAGTTTTACGATCTACTAACTTTTGCGGTTAAGCTGATTTATTTTTGCTATAGATTTGGTTACTTAATTCGAGTCTGCTATCTCCTCGTTGGTAAATTATTTGATTGGTGTTAATGAACAAAAATGTATAGATACATATAACAACTGAAGCCCCACAAACCCAATCTCCAGTGCCTGAGCACTAAGTGAATGGAAAACTATGATAGTCAAAGCTGCAGAGCATAGCGCTCAATGATGATTTAACAAAAATTTATAATAATTTGCTGTTAGAACTTAAAAATGTCCTTAAAGAGATTTTTGACTATTTTGAGATTTCCTTTGGAAAAAATGTCTTTTTGTGTCTTATTAACTATTTTTGAAATTTCAGTGTTTGAATTTTCTGGAACTGACCAATTACAGTACACACAGCTGTTATTTTACAGAACTGATTGGCATAAAATTTGGCATTCATACTGTATAGGAACTGGGGTATGTCATATAGAACATATATATATTACTTATGAAATTTCGTGAAATTTAAGGCCTTTTTATTTCTTCCCTTCATAGAACAAGCAAGGAGAATGGACGAAATACCTAGACTTTCTCCCACAGTGAAGTTGTTTACAATTTTGTGTGAAATAAATGGTTTTATTATAGAATTGCTTGTCTGTTTACTTCAAAGATATCACTTAATTAATTTAGAGGATTTGAACAGTATTTGTCTTCAGGATTTTGTTGTTGACTAATACTACTAATCCCTGAATAATTTAGCCTATTGTTGTTTTCACTACATAATTAACGAAGTATTTCAATTTTTGATCGTGGAAAATTATGAAGAGCAACAATTTGAAAAGGGATGCAAAAGAAGACGGGGGTGAAATTTTAATTGAACTTCAGGTTCATTATTTTGAACAAATTCTGGCAGTGAAATGTAAGTAACAAGCTGTCAGAGAAAAAAGTGTTTGTATAAATCATTTTATGCATCAGTTTAAGGTCATTTGTTAAATATATATTGTTCTGCTATATGCATTGAGCACATTTTGATACGAATACACAAGATTACACAAAAGTATTTGTTAAATAAGGATATGTCAATCTCTCATTTAATGTCAAACGATAGCCAATCGATACTCCTAGAGCTTCTTAGAAATTACCACAGAAACAGTAAGTAATGGTTAGCAAATTCAACTGATTGTGAGCAAACCAAAAACTTTATTCTTGAAACAAATTAGAAATTTGTGACAAATTAAAAACAAAGTAAGAGGAAACATATGAAAAGATGTGACAAAGCATACAATGCAAGTTCTTTGCATAATTTTCTAGCAGTAAAAATGTCATAATTTTTTAATAATAGTCCGAAAATTGTCAACTGGAATATTTCCATATGAGAAAAAGTTTTTTGCACCCCACGGATGGCACACAATCTTTCCTTTTAGATTTTTCATGTTTTTGAGGCAGGAATGTAGATTATGAAGATAAGGTAGGTCAGGAAAAGGCAGACGGGTTTTGTGTAATAATACTGTTCTTAGTAGCAGGCTGTTAAGCTCTGAAAATGTTTTTCAAAATCTTTGATCCACTTGAAATTTTTTTCTTAATCAGCTTATTGTTAGCAGTACCTTTACAATAAGGGAAGAAAACTATGTACAGAAAATTATCGTCTTGTAAATTGAAAGAAATACCATGTGCTTTGTAAATTTCAGTAGATATGTGCTCAAAATATGAATGTTGTCTGCTAGTAGATTGTCTATACACCTAACTTAAATTTCAGATTTTTACCATCCAAAGTATCAGTTTAGAAGAGAATAAAAGCCTGTAATACACATTACAAGCTAAAATTGTACCTCTTGACATATTTTCTTCGAACATAGTAAAATTTCTTCAATAGTTTGGTTTCCTTGCTGCTATATATAAAACTGATTTGCCAGAAATCCCCTTTCATATTGAACATCTGTTAGTGACAAGCTTCCACCGAGTGTAACATATGCTCATTACTTTCGTGACAGTTAATGAACGTGGAATTCCTTCACCAAAGCGCCTGGGTAAGCATTATTTGACTGAAACTTGGCATTAGGTTCCTGAAATTCTTTTTACAAGAGGGATTACAAAATGAAAATAAAGATAGTTGACGTCATCTTGGAGCATACTCACAATCATTCTTGCTTTAAAACGAAAATCTTGCCTATTTTCGAACTTTGCCTTTTCTAAGTATACCTTTAGCTCCTCCCAACTTGCAAAAATGCTAAAAACACTCTTCTCCATACAAGGCATCTTTCAGAAACTAGTTTCTGAAAAGATATTGTTTTCCTACTTATAATTTTCCCTTCTTAGTGTACTTTTAGGGAACCATTTAGGCACTTCTGCAAGGATAATGCCACTGTCATATTTGTCAAACTGCCATACGCTAGATATGTGATCATGCTATACTTATTTTGTAAATAGTTTGTGATTTGTTTGGTATATATATGAGCTTTGGACGCCCAGTAGATCGATGGCCGTGTCTTGGATTCCACAGAATCAAGTCGCTGATCAATTCATTCTTGCTTCTGAAACAAGCCCTGGGTACCGTAAACGTCTTTCTCGGATGAGTGAGGAAACTGAGAATATAGTTCCATACAGCTAAGCTTTTGTTGGGTGCTGCCCCTAAGAAATATTCAAGATTGCGCGTAGCATCCGGGTATAGGTTCCGTCCAATGTATTTCATGATTATTCGTCAATGTGCAGGTTGCCGATCCGTAAAATAAAATTGATTCAACAATAGCTCTGAAAAAGTTGCGATTTAGGTTATTGGGCAGCGTTGACTTCTATATAATTTTCATTTTATCGAGGACAGCCCAAGCTTTTGCAATTCTTAGTCTTTTTCGATCGATGAGATCTCCTTACCAAGGTGCACAAAGCTTTCAACATTCTTTAGAGGATTTCTATTTGTGGCATTTATTTGGATTTCATTAGTTTTGTTGAAGTTCATTACTTCCGGCTGTTCCAGATTTACTAATAACCCAATTGAAGCAGCAGATTGTTCAAGTACATGTATAAGTCTTTCAGAACTTTCATGATCGTCAGAAAAGAGGGCTAAATCGTCAACGTAGTGTGCATCAGTTACTTGCTTGGCAGAAAATCTCCTTCCTGCTGAACGTTCCAGGGTAAAACCAAGGTTCTTGTTATTATCAACTGACATACGTAAGACATAGAATAGCGCTAAGATAAAAAGTAGAGGTACTAGTGTATCGCCTTGTAGGACGCCTGGTGAGATTCTGAAAAACTTCTGAAGGCACCTCTATCTGGTGACCTTACCAGTTATTTAGTGTCTTTATACAGCATCATAATGGCATCCACCGTCTCTTTAGGAATGCCATATGCCCTCAGTATCTCTGCGAGTTTACTCCTGTGGATGGAGTCGAACGCTTTTGAGAAGTCTATGAAAATGATGGTATCTTGTAGATTTTTCGCTTTTACTCCTTCCAGCCATCTTCTTACGGTAAGAATTTGGCCTTGTGTAGATTTGTTTGGTCTGAAACTGTTTTGAGTTGGGCGAAAAATTTTCTCCAGTTCTGGTTGGATTCTGTCCCGAAGCAGAGCATTGTATATCTTAGCATCTATACATGTCAGTGTGATACCTCTAAAGTCATCTGGAATAGATAGGTCACATTTTGGGGGAAAGGGTAAGATGCATCCTTTTGTTCAGTCTGATATTTGATTTCATTGGTATACATCATTACAAAATTGGAGAAGAATATCGTTGAAGTGCCCAGTTTTCCCTAATTCAGGTGGTATTCCATCAAGACCGGCAGCTTTGTTACTTTTGGTCTTTTTGATAACTTTTTCTAGTTCAGTCATTGAGAACAGACCCTTTTTGATTGGTAGTTCATGGTCAATTGCTGTTTGGAATTCCTCTTCAATGATATTTGGTGCCTTTTCAAAAAGGTTGGAGAAATGCTGTTTCCATTTATCAAGCCTTTCTTCTTGAGTCTCCCCTTTGATTTTTGATTGAGTTGTGCTTTTGCAGCCACTGATGTTGTTGACAATTTTTCATGCTAGAGCAGATTGTTGATTGTCCGCCGTAGTGTTGATTTCATCGATCTGTTTCTGCACATACGTCATTTGTTCAGATTGATAAGTTTCTTTAAGCTCCTTTCTAGCCTTTTCTAAGATTCATGTTTGAAGGATTTTTGTTTTTGATGGTGGATGCTTCTTTGAGAGCTGTACGTTTCGTAGAAGTAAGATCATTTTCCCAAGTCACTCGTTGTCTTATCTTTGGTTTTAAAGGGATGTGTTCTTTTGCCGTCTCATTGAAGGTCTTCACAAAAGTAGTATACTTCTCATCAGATGTTTTATGTGGTTCTTCAATCAGGGGAGATTCGTATCGGTTTTTAAGAGCTGAATGTATTTACTGAATTTGCAACTGATTGTTCAATCGAAGTTGTTTTCAGCCAAATGGTGGAATGTTAGTTGATTTTGTTTTGTTTGCTCTGAGACTCGGATTAAAAGTACCGGATATAATTCTGTGATCAGCGAAAACACAATTAAAGGAGTTATATGCTTCACAGTTCTTTACACTTTTGGTCCATTTTCTATTATCAATATGAAATCAATTTGAGACATTCAAAAGAGCATAAGTCCATAGTTTTCCTGCTTTCTTTTGAAACAACATGTTTAGACGTTTCATATCGTTTTCTAAAATACATTACTCCAGGTATTCACCATTTCGGTTGTTTTCTTGATAAATTGTAAACTTGTTTAGATGTCCCTTGCCAAGGTGAGCATTAAAGCCTCCAACCACCCGCAACATGTTATGCTTTGGGACATCTCGTACAAGCAATGATAAATTATTGTAAAAGTCATTCACCTCATCGTCATCAGCGTTATTGCTGTGGCAGTAGCAAGGAATTATGGTGGTTACAGGCGTACATTGAATGTTGCAATGAAAATAAGTGGAGTAATTTTTTCGATACTGGTTATGCAAGAGTTCGCACTAGGACTGAGGAGGATTCCAACACCACATATAGTACTGTTCATCGAATTTTTCCACGCTGATGCTGTAATGAGTGCCCGTCCTTGTTCAAGTATGCGATGCTTGAGGCTATTCTCATGAGAGAAACGATGATTCACTACATTCAACTTTATTTCTCAGCTTATCGTAGCTCCTATTGGGAAAACCCACTTTGGACATTCCTGGTCCTTCTTTCTTTCTTCCTTCCTTCCTTCCTTTCCTTCTTTCTTGCTTTTTTCCTTTCACAACAATTTTTAACTGACAATTTAATTTGAAATAACTTAAAAGCATTTTCAATCTAATTGACAATTTCGAGTTTTTCACAAAAAAGTAAAAGTACCTAAATTGTTACAGTAAATTTATAATATCAGTAATTTAGTAAAGAAAAAATGTATTACTTCATAAACAATACCAAACAACTGTAAGAATGAGAGAAGGTGTAACAATGAAATTGATTTACTATACAAGAGATGTAGGCATTGTGTTTCCATATCCACAAATCTCCCTTGCAAATTTTCAATATTTCCATAAAGTTTATTCTGGTCACTGGATGTCATTTCGGAGGTTAATTTAAACTCGAACGGATACTTCAAATAATAATAAGGAATTAAAAAATTCTAATATCGAAAAAATACAGCAATTGAAAAGAGTAACATATTTACCCCTGATTTAATTGGAGTCACACATATCATATTTACTTATACAATATCTATATTCTGGCTTCGATTGGAAGATTGTAATTTGTTGCTCTTAACAAGCAAAGGAATCACAATTGATAATAAGGTAGTCATTTCAAATAGCTTTCCATCTCAAAACCTTTTTATAAGTTAATAATACTTTTTCCATTATTTGATGCAGGCATTTTGCTATTCCATTGCTGGAAAAACTGATCTTTTAGTTTGCATTTGACGATTTCTAATGACTGTGTAGTGTTTTCTTATTTTATAACCCTAACGAAAGAGAAATTCTTGCTGTCAAGGATATTTTTTAGTGTACAAATCCATTTTATTTGTTCAAACGTACCAATGAATATTTGTTATATGTGATAAAAAATCTTCTCTTGTCTCCCACTCAAACGTTTACTCCAATATATCGCCATTCACAGCTTGATAGTGACAGAAACTGGAATTTGTCCTAGTTCAGCTTAAATCATATATTTAAGAGTGGATCTTCGAATTTTTGGAGTTTTTTGGGGGTTTTGACGTCACTCTTCTCCAGTAACTGAGGCTCAGGCGGTATCCTTTACAGGAACGTAGATTTGGCAGTGAGGAATTTCTTGGAAGGATGCCCTTCCTGACGCTAACCAATAGTTTTCTTTTGTGAATTCCTTAAAGTCGCCCGCTCGGAAAATCGAACCCGGAATTTTTGGTTACGGTGCACTTGCAGTAACCATTCAACCACGGCTCCTCCACAGTAGATCTTCGAATACTCGTTATTAATTCAGAAAATTGCAGTTCTTGTTGGTCTAGCATATTTAATTTTTCTTCTGTTTCATACGTCAAAATTAGAATTACTATGGTGTCAAAAAAGTTTAATTGAATATCTAGAGTCAAATATTTTTTCTCTTGCTCTAGAGATAATATGGCTTATTCCTATAGTTGCGTGTGTTTTGATTAACTTGATTGCACTTAAAAACCTTCAGTTAACTTTTAAAGTGTTACCGGGATATTTGAATTCATTAAATAGTTTAATTGGTTTTCTGTTATCAGGAAAGTTGTTTGTTACTCTTTTTACGGCTTTTAGAAAGGATTATGATTTTCGTTTCACCAACGTTTACTTTTAATTTTCATAAGTGGGTATACTTCTGCAGATAATATAGCGACTTTTGAAAACGTTTCGCCGAATCTCCAGAGTTGTGTGTCAAAGCATGTCATCTTGATATATGTAGATCATTTAACTTGAAAACTAAGTCTTCTTTACCAAAGTTTGAGACAACATTTTTCATGTTATTGAGAAACATTGAATATACTAGAGATGAAAGGTTTCCACCTTGCCTAACACCTATATTACATAAAAAATGTTCACTTAATTTTCAATTTTCTTCTACAATGGATTTGATTCTATTTTACATATTTGCTGTAACATTAAAACAGTTTCCTCTAATTCCATGGATGTTTAATATAAGTGACAGTCCTTTTCTCCAGACAGTCAAATGCCTTTCCGTACTTAATAAATGCTATATATAATTTTTTACCATTTAAAAGAAAATCATTTACATTAAATTTAAGTAAAATATATGATCTATAGTTGAAGATCCCCCTCGGAAACCTGCTTGGTTTTCATTAGGTAGTTCATTCTTTTTTAAAAAAACTTTGAAAGTCTTCTTTTCAATAAACTGCCAATCAATTTTTTAAAACAAACCACAAAAGTTATTCCTCTGTAATTAATTGTATCTGAGTTTATCGCTTTATTTTTATAACTGGTTTATCATTTTATTAGACCATGATTAAGAATATACCAGATTTACCACGAGAAAAAAAAATTGCTGAAATACAGTTGAGTAGTTTTCCAAGGCTATATTTAATATATTAATTAGTTATACCATCAATGCCCGATGATCTGTTATTTTTAAGTTTAGAGATATTTTCTTTTACTTTATGAGCTGTAATTTCCGCATCTAGGTCTGAATTAACTTGCAGCTGCATATTTATTGAATTTGCATGAGAATCTGTATTATCACTACCTTTGTGTATATAAAATGTTTAGTCCAATATCTTTCATAGTATATTTTTTCATCCTTTAATAAGTGCCCAAACTGTCGAGGGTTCATAGCATTAACGTTCCTCTATTTATTTTTAATTTTTTTTAGATGCTCTTTCTGTTTTTATTTATAGTCTATTTAAATTCCTTTTCAGAATTATTTATTTTTATTCTATTCACGAAAGTGTTGTTTTTTCATATAAGCTGTACCAGATTTTCAAGATTTGTCATGCATATATTACGAGCTTTACCAAGTCAAGGTGGGGATGTTTAAGAAGGAGCGCATTGCCCTTTTCTCCGGTGCATCTTTTACTCTTAACACGTAACACTCAAATCTACTAAGTCGGACAGCAGTAATAGGAGGGATAGTAGTACCTATGCCAAACAGAAGTTTGACGTGAATAGTTAAAGCTCGATTTTAGGACTGGCTTGGAACAAGGATGCAGACATAATATCAGTGCGAATTTTAGGCAAGCCAGTAGAGATATCCAAGAAAGGAATGCTGAGCTTTCTGGTGTCACTCTGCAATCCAGTGGAATGAAACTCACCAGTACTGCTTGCTAGCAAACTACTTTTTTGAGGTGCCAATGTCATAAACCTGGGAGGGGATGAATTTTTGCCACTAAGTCTGCATAACCGGTGAACAAAAAGAAAGGAGAAATTGTCATCATCGATTGAAATAACTCGTAGTATCCTGTCAAACAAGGCACCAATAAGGTGGATTAAAATTCAAAGCTTCGCTGAGGCAAGCAGCATTGGTAGCTGTGCTGCAACCTGAGCGGTGGTATTCCAGAAAAATGTCATTGGAAAAGGGTTGCTGACTTCAAACTCGGGGCTATGTAGGAAAAACCTGACAGTGCCAAGGAACGGGCTTGGTGCATCACACACGGCAACAAATTGAGTGCATGATGCTAAAGGAGATCTTGGCAGGGGGACCATCAATCGCATAATGTGTTTGTTCAATGGCACTACAATATTGGATTGGATAGGGAAGACAAGGCAAGTATAAGCAATTTGTACAAAACAGGGGTTTTTTTTGCCTTCTTTACCCACATATTTTTTTCAGAGACTACACAAACCATCAGTAAATTTATTAGATTATATGGATTAATCACAAACGCAGGAATGTGACAAACCTAGACCATCGATTTGTTGACGCGTTTTGCGGTCCTTCACTATCCGAAATGAAAAAAATTTCACAAAACCAAACCAACCACGGCAACATGTTTTTAAATCGTATTTTGATGGCAACTGGACGATTTTTTTCAAGTTACTTCGTTATAGTTCGTGCATATGCGCTCTCGTCATTTTACTTACACCTGAAACATAAACACGAATAGCTTTACTGTCCAAAATAAGAACTAAATACTTAAAGTTTTTATATCAGCAGTTGCGTCAACAAAGGATTTTATCAGACACCAAAAAATATTGTTGGTGTCACGATGATTAACAATTTATGACAGCCATAGAGAAATATGTCGAAGGGAAACTATTCTGTATTCACCCTGTTTTAAAACATATGCTACGAGTCGGGGGTTAAAATTGCAGCCTCATTTGGGAAAAAAACACTGAATCGATCATTTGTCAATAAACCATGACGTAAAAGCCATTTACACCTTCATACTTTCGGGTCAAGAGCTTTGCCAGGGGCTTTTCAGTAATTAAAATTCAATATATTGGGGAAGGCTGTAATGGTTGCAACTGGAGAGAGCCATGTGATAAGCTATAACTATATCGGTTCTTGTTTGGAGGAATCAAACCCCATACCTAATTATGATACATGTATTGCACGGACGATAGGAAGAAATAACACAGAGGAACCGTGCGTCTTGATCTAGCTTTCCGTAAATGCTATGATATACATTTCTGGTTTATATTGCTTCTTAGTCATATTTTACTGTAGATTAATTGCTGTACGGGTACATTTTGTATGTTTCGGGGACTTTAAATTCCAGTAACATTGTGGTGCGCAACTTTTAAAATATGGTTGTTCTATCACAAGTTGACCAATACAAATTACAAAATGTAAAAAAGTGTATCTGTAGAAGCTATCAGGCAAAAGTAGGATTTCATTTATAACATCTGAAGCAAGTATGATCCTTTAAAGCACAGATTTACCAATATCCTCTCCAGGCTCTATATTTGTATGCATGCTGCCCGCGATAGCTAAAGCAAAGAGAGGAAAACCAACAAATAGATCTAAGCTTAGCCTTAATGACCTGCCACAATGGCAAGGAAAGGAACTTGACGATCCATGACTGCACGGTGTTGGCTTTGCAGTGAGAAACTCTATACTCTCCTCAGTGGAACCACCATCCAGTACCACACCCCGCCTCCCATCTCTCCGTCCGTCAACCTTCTCTGGTCCGGTGAACCTTCTGAGTGCCTATTCTGGGACCAGTTCTACGAGGAGCTCAACACCGTCGCCAGAGATATACCTGCCACAGAATACCTTTACATGCTTGGCGACTTCCAGCCAAAAAGAATCACAGCAGAGAGTACGCCACCGCATTAACACTGCCAGGCCAGCAATCTCAGACATGGACACATTTGGCAAGAGAGAAAGGCAGAACCCAGATTGGTTTGAAGCAGGTATAGCTAAGCTAGAGACAGCAATTGAGGCCAAGAGAACGGTGCTCCTTGACTACACTGCCAGGCCAGCAATCTCAGACATGGACACATTTGGCAAGAGAGAAAGGCAGAACCCAGACTGGTTTGAAGCAGGTATAGCTAAACTAGAGCCAGCAATTGAGGCCAAGAGAACGGTGCTCCTTGACTACAAGAGAGAGCCCTCAGAGAAAACACTTGCCATACTCAGAAAGGCCACGAACGACGCTCAACATATTGCTCGACGATGCCTCAGTGACTACTGGCTGAACCTCTGTCAGAGTTTCCAGCTCTCTTCTGACTATGGTAATATCCGCGGCATATACGCTGGCATGAAAAAGGCATTCGGCCCAATTGTCTGACGAAAACAAGCAGATGCAATTATGGGCTGAGCATTACCAGGAGCTCTACATGGTGTATATCTCCACAACAGACGTGATGGCAGCCTCTTCAACCTTGCCCGCCTCCGAGTAAAAACCAACGTGCGGCAGGTTCTCATACGAGAGATTCTCTTTGCTGATGATGCAGCTCCGATGACACACTCTGAAGAGGCACTCCAACTACTCATCAACTGTTTCGCGAATGCATGCAGAAAGTTTGGCTTGACTATCAGCCTCAAGCTGATCAACATAATGGGCCCACATGTGAGTAGCGCCCCAAGCATCTCCATCGGTGAATCCACCCTTGAATTTTTTGAGGATTTCACATACTTAGGCTCCACCATCTCCAGCAACCTGTCTCTGGATGCGAACTTTACAAGAGGATTGGCAAAGCAGCGACAACCATGGCTCGCTTGGGAAAGAGGGTTTGGGACAATGCCATGCTGACCACTAACACCAAGATGCAGGTCTATGGAGCCTGCGTGCTCAGCACATTGCTTTGCGGCAGTGAAATGTGGACCGTCTACTCCCGCCAAGAGCGCCGACATTCCACCTGCGCAACCTGAGAAGGATCCTGGGCATCACCTGCCAAGATCACATTAACAACATGACTGTCCTCGACCAGACAGACATCCCAATTATGTTTACGCTGCTCACTCAGTGGCGCGTGCACTGGGTCCGTCACGTCAAGCGAATGGACGACGGCCGGATACCCAAGGACGTGTTGTAAGGAGAACTTGTAAAACCGGGTCCAGACCTGTCGGAAGACCTGTTTTACGCTACAAAGACCTTTGTAAGAGCGACTTGAAGGCAGGTAACATCAGCCCAGCAGCATGAGAAGCAGTGGAAATAGACCGCAGCAGCTGCAGATCAGTGGTAAAGACCTGCATTGAGAGATGCCAGAAGAAGATAGATACACAGTAGGAAGAAAGGAGAGAGCTCAGACGGCAAAGGCCAGCATCAACACCAACTGAGCCAAGCAAGATTTTCACCTGCAGCAACAGTAACAGAGCCTGCCGATCACGAATTGGACTGTGTAGCCACAGCAGGTGCTGCAACTCCATTTTCTTCCTAGACAGACGGATGCCAATGCAATGCAATCTTTTCAACTGAGCTTCCTAGTACTATGTTCTTGTTACTGTTGCAAATGCCAAAAAGACCGGCCTCTACTTCGACACATTTAAATCTTATCCTGAAGAAAATAATTTTAACATTGAATTTCAAAAAATGGTTTCAAACATGAGGTATGAGATGTCAAAGGAATATTTTCCAAGTAAATAATCTGCCTAGTACCTCATGTTTACTATTGCTGCAGATAAAGTTAAAATGCTACTCAGCCACCCAATAATTTTGGAAGTGATCAAACATTTCTGTTCAAGCATGATATTTGTTCTACGAACAATTGTTAAGTAGCAGTTAAGTAACATTTTTTTATTTTTTTCCCCTCGGTACACTAGCCTCATTTACCCTCCTAGGTTTCCCTGTAATATGTGTCCAAGGGTGCCTTTGGTAAATCTTGATAGAACATTATGATGATATCCTGGCTACTGTGCAATGTAGGAGCATACACTGAAATAACAGACAAGTAACGTCCACATCTTAAAGGCACCCCTGGACAAATGGTTCATTCACTAACTCCATAAAATTCCTTCAACTGGGTTCTGGTCTGTGGCCGGATATCAAAACCTACTCCTCCATTTTTTTCACTCCTTCAGGCTTGGCTTTCCGGAAAAATGTGCCTCCAGTACCTCTTTCATTAAGCTGACCTTCTTCACTTAACTGAGTCTCACATAAATCAACAATGCCCACTTTGTACCTGGCCATTCCTTGATGACAACAGCTGCTCCACCCTAGTTACTTCCTGCTGAGCAAAACTAACAACGATATTAAGGTAGGATTTGACCCACCTGTGTGTAAAATCATGTCTGCATACCTCGCAACTTAAGTCTATACATGTCGCCACTATACCATTGCAACAGGACTTTCGAAGAGATATCTGTAGATAAAAGATCTCAATGACACTTGGTTGTACTAAACATATCACCCTCTGGGCATCCACAGTCATGATCCAATGACAAGCAAGTCCAAGATAACTGGAAACTTTACTATTTCAGCCGCAGGTTTTACTGAGTGTTCTTTTCTGGTTTTATGTCAATGTTCGTCTTTTAGAGAGCAATAACCTCCACTGAACCTCATTTTCCTCAACCAGTAACCAATAATTCCCTCATCTGCTTGACGTGTTGTACAGCTATCAAAGCATTGGTTTGTTGACGATTGCCAACTGCACATCCGATATGCTAATGCAGATATCTTCACCCGTGATCCTGCCTGGGTGGTTTCTGCGTGCTGTCTTGGAAAACGAAAACTTATGTCAGGGACGGCTTATTTCTATATTCACCACTAGCCCCCATATGTGGAGGCCCTTCCCATATTCGCAATGAGGAGACCCGGTGGATGGGTGTTGTCATTACCACATATACACATGGTGATTTCTCCATCTTGATAGATGATTTCCGTCTATGACTTCAGCTGTTGTCAGTAAAATTTCTCTGTCTTTCCTTGCGCAACCTCGTAAGTGACTTTGGAAACCATTTCTGATCTGCAATGCTTGAAACATAGGTGACAGATGAAAGAAGAAGCTTCCACTGGATTGATGGTATCACTTTGTGAAATTTAGTGCCTGTGTACAGCCATGTGTCTTTTGAGATCTGGCGCTGATTTGCAAACCTTGCCACACATCACACACGAGAGACTGTGTGGCCTTGGAGAGAGGTTAGAAAGTGGCATTGATCTGACATGGGACTTCAAAGGATTGACAAAGCCAGCTTTTGAAAGAAGAATACGATCACATTTGTCACACTTCCAGCTCTTTGTGCCTTCATCGAGGTTGTTCTCCCAGCCTTTGCGCAATCTACGCTTTAACCGTTCATGTTCCAGGCAACAATTTTCAAAGAATACACAACCTGTCTTCACGTACCTTCTCCAAGTCGCTCTTTCCAAGGCTAGCCTTTCCCAGTTTTTAAGGTCTATTCCTAGTTTCTTTAGATTTTCTTTGATACAGTCTTTGTACCTTCTTCTGGGTTTGTGGGAATCAATCATCCTCCATACATACCATATGGCCTGCCAAAACATATGATTGGCGATTATCATTGACTCGATACTTGTGTATCCTGCTCTGACAAGGACTTCACTATCAGGTGTTTTGCTTTGCCACTTGATATTGGGTATGCGTCTCAAACCTTTCTGATGAAAGTGTTCAAGTAGTTTGACATGTCTTCGAAGTACGCTCCATGTCTTACAAGAATACAAAAGTGCTGTCAAGACACAAGCCTTGTACATGCAGAGCTTGGTTTTGAAAGTGATGCCGCGATCTGTCCAAACTCGTTTTTCAAACATTCAAAAGGTAAAAGAGGCTTTCTGTATCTTCTGATGTATTTCTGCATCAAGAGAACCATCTCTTGACAGTGTGCTACCAAGATGCACAAAGGTTTCTACCACACCTAATGAACTGCCATAGACATGGATATCTGGTACAATATATGGTTCCAGGTGCTGGTGTGTACATGACTTTGATCTTCTTTAGACAAATTTTAAGACCAAACACAGTGCATGAGGCGAAAAAGCGATCCATAATAAGCTGCATGTTTTCAGCAGAATAAGCAAGAAAGTCAACGTCATCAGCATATAGAAGTTCTCTGATTAGATTATGACAGACTTTTGACTTAGAAGTTAAACCTTCTAAAATTGAAAACACTTCCAGTAGTTCTAAATTGCAAAAGAACACATATATCACAGTCATGGAATGCATGTGAAAGCATTAAAGCAAAGAATATGGAAAAAAGTATTGGTGTTGGGATGTCCCTTTGCTTAACACCGTTATAAATCGGAATCTCCTCAGACAACACTCCATTGAAAAGAACACGAGCTTTCATGTTCTCGTGCAACTGCTTGAACATTCTCACAAAGAGTGGTGGACACCCTACTTTCCCAAGTATTATCCACAAAGCATAGTGGTTCACAGTATCGAAAGCTTTCGTTAATTCAACAAAGGTTTGATACAGCGGCATCTGCTGCTCAATGCATTTCTCTTGGAGCTGACGTGCAGTAAATATCATGTCAGTGGTACCTCTGCCATGTCTAAAGCCACTGTGATTCAGGAATGATTGTCGAACAGATATATTCCATTAGCCTGTTTAACAGCAGTCTTAAGAAAACTTTGTGTAATAGACCCTAAAACAGCTTCATGTCCTTAGCGTCATATGCTCGTCCAATTTCTGAAGCAAACCTGTGACCAGCATTCATTCGTTATTCTTCTAAGGTCGCGTTGCAAAACTGCTTTGTGTTCGTTGAAGGCCGTCTCTGTTTCAGGATGAACTAAGTTGGTATCTTTGAGGACCGTTTCATACAACTTTATTTTACCTTCTAGTAGCTGCTTGACTTTGTGCTTTAGTGTAATCAATAAAGCATGAGAACACGTTGTGTTGTACTTCGGGGCTTCGTTCGCATGGCAATCTCAGAATAAAAATGGCGTTCCTCATCCCAGCGTCTTTTACAAAATCATATTGTACGTTGCTTATCTCTTCTTGAATCTTGTTCTTTGTTCTGGTCATGATGACCCTAAGGATGATCTTGATCACATGACTCATTAAACTGATCGTGCGATGAAGTTCACAGTCGACTGCTCCTGATTTTTTGGGTACTGTTACAAAACAGATTTGCTCAGCTCCTTTGATATCGCACCCGTTTCATATAATGTGTTGGCTATTCTCATTACTTTGTGAATTCCGAAGTCTTCGAGTGCCTCATTTATTTCAGCATTAACACCGTCTGGCCCGCAGGCTTTGTTTCTTTTCATTTTCTTCATTGCTAACCGTACTTCCGCTTCCATGATTTGGGGCTCGTCCATGTTCTTCCTCACAATCGGTCTGACTCTTCTGTCATCTGCGAACATTTTCGAAATATACTCCGACCATCTGCTCATTACATCTTCATCATCGACGAGAATCTTTCCGTCCTTGGCTTTTATGCAATCGCTACAAGTCTGTGTGTCTTTCCCCCGATAGGATTTTTTTTTTGTCATATCTCTCCTCAGGACTTGTAGACTTCATTTTCTCATCTCTGCACACCTCATTCAGCCATACCTTCTTCTCATCTTTACTTTTGTTGTTAGCATGATAACAATCCAAGTTCACTCGTCCCACACGAGATTCTGTAACAAGGAAGCATCGTCCATGCAACTTCCTTTTACACTGCTTTTGTCTTTCATTTGAGTTGGCGTTATCATGATACCAGGGAAGAAATAAAATGGTGGTTTCCCCTTGCCTTCCACATCCAGTTTGTTTGAGCTGGAACTCTAGCCTTTGGTCAACCGATACCTATCCGACAAGGCAGTGAGTGCAGTGAGGTAATAGCCATTTCCCTAGTTGAACCAGGTACTTGCCTACTACCCTTAAAGTGCTCTTCCGGCAACACTCCTCCCAGCTTTGCTGCAGCCCAAAGCCGGCGAGTGCTATTCGTCTGGTCCCTACCCTTTGACCCGTTTGGCTTGAATAGGGGTATCATTATTAAAACTTTGGTTGAAGGTCTTTGTCAGTACCAACGAAAATTTAAGGAGTTATGATTTTTTGGTCTCCCAAGGTTGATTGCCATTTCAAATTCTTATTTGATCAAACCAGAAGCAAGGATGTATAATGTATCTGATACCCTCTAACTACTTTTAAATATGGAGAAATGTCTTGCACTTATAAATGCAGCCGCCGTAGGATGGATAAAAATGTGGTGAGGTAGGTATGTGTGCATGTATCCTTTTGCCAAAAGGTTGGTGTATAGCTCCCGTCGTTGACCCCCAAGACAGGTCAAAGATAGAGGATGGCTTTGCAAAGATAATTTCCTGCTATGTATGATGTCTAATTGCTTTCAAAGTTCACTTTGGCAACTGCCGTATACTGTTATTTCAATTTAACGAGATACTACAGTTATAAATAACAAGTGTTGTCTTCTTTTTCTTTTGCCTGGTGATACCAATTCGCAGTTAATACCTCATCAAAATTTCGGGTTATGCTAAACCTAGGAAGGTTTGGGCGTGTTCGTGTTAAACACAATTTTTTTAAGTAAAGATGATTGTATATTCGGAGCAACAATACACGGTTTCGTGNGCAAAGATAATTTCCTGCTATGTATGATGTCTAATTGCTTTCAAAGTTCACTTTGGCAACTGCCGTATACTGTTATTTCAATTTAACGAGATACTACAGTTATAAATAACAAGTGTTGTCTTCTTTTTCTTTTGCCTGGTGATACCAATTCGCAGTTAATACCTCATCAAAATTTCGGGTTATGCTAAACCTAGGAAGGTTTGGGCGTGTTCGTGTTAAACACAATTTTTTTAAGTAAAGATGATTGTATATTCGGAGCAACAATACACGGTTTCGTGATTCAACGAGATCCAAAAGCTAAGCTACCATGCCGCTGGAGACTTGAGTTTTCGTCGTTTACTATGTTAGTCCTACTGTGCTGTATGCACTTGATGGTAAAACCCGATGAGTGTCACTTAAACGGTGAAAGGAAATTGGCATTTCTGCTTTCACTTGACGAATAATACTGCAGGCTGAGCAAGAGTTGGTGTTCTTCAGACTGATTAGCCGATAGAAACAAGACTTCTAAAATATTAACCTTGCCAGTATCTTTATCTAGTCCGAGCACAGGGTTTGCTTACAGCTGGTCAAGTTTATCGCCCTTTATAGCCCGGTTCATGGAGCCATGTTTGCATTGTATTAAAATGGTTACGTAACTCATGCGGAGTCATCGCTTCGCCGTTATTTTTTTCTGTGTTGCAAACGTGTAAATTGTTTCAAGTTTTATCTTAAAATGATTTAATTATTCATTTTGAAAAAAAAAGATTCCCTAAATACTGTGTATATCCTTTAATATCTCCAGTGAAACCACCAATTCTGACCTCTGCAGCAGTCGCAAAAATTAGAAATCCTGATAGCTCAAAACAACTCGTTGCTAATGCTACCTTCACTTTAATTGCTTAAATTTGTTGGTTGAAAAAAATGCAGGGTGCAATCGTACTAGGTTGTTAATACAGGCCGGCGGCTACACTCTTATGTAAGGAGTGGTACCCATCTTTGTTCCCACTAAGACTGGGGTGTAAATTTATCAGTCCTAGGACCTGGGATTTTCAAAATGGGTTTTTCCACCCCCAGTTAGACCTTTTAGAAAAAAGGGTCCTTTACAGCAAACACATTCAAAGTAAATCTCCAGGTAACAGGATACAACTTGAAGAAAGACACGCACTTATCTTTTTCTTTCCTCGATACTAAGTAAACAGAGCCCTTGAAGTCTATTGTTGTACCGACAATGAGGGTTTAAACTTCCAATGACGTCATAATTGGAAAATGTGTTGGGGGAATTTACATAACCCTGTGTCACAGAGTTAATTTCACGGTTAATTTCATGTTTGAAGCAATAACGATTCACGTCAATATCAACGTATGAGCTCATGTGTGCTATTACCTTAATCTACAAAATAATTATGGAAATGTAAAAATTTGAGAACCGTTTTGACAAACGTTACTCAGCATTAGCCACTGGAAGCTGAAGCAATAATCAGCCAGCAGTTGCTTGGAACTTATTGGTGGAGAAATAGAAAATTGATACAGCTTGTAAAAACGTTTAATTCGTATAAAGCTATTTGGTAATACTTTGTCTAACCTATTGTCATTAGCATTGTTAGACTACACCTTTGTTTATCTTAAGCCAAGGGCATTGCGGTATGTAAGACTGATTTTAGATAAAGTACACAAGTGGTTCTCATTTGTTTAATCATTATCTTATCCGTCGTTTAAGTAGTATTTAGTTCATGTAAACGTACCAAATAACTCTTTCTGCACAAAATGGACTTTGTGTCCTCCTTGATATACAGACCGTTATCAATGCTAGTGTCGTTTGAGCTACTGTTTGACTTGACTGTATTTATAAAATAATTCTGTAAATAATATATATATGTATATAATTCTCTTCGATATGAAATATGATTTGATAGCTGGTAAGTATATTATCTGTTATGGCATGAAAAGCCTTTTTTCAAACACTATTTTTAACGCGCTATCTTGTCACTTAAAATACCAAAGCAAAATTGGTTTCATTATCTTTCAGGTTTCAAGCAACAAATAATGTGATTTGTGTAAATTTGTGTATATGCATTTATTTCTACACACACACACACATGTATACATACATTCACACACCCCATCCTAACAAAAAACACCACAAAAACACGCAAGGAAAACGCCGAGTATGTACAGCATAAAAAAAGCTCGTATACAGTTAATCGTTCTGTATTTATCTCATAATAAATTTGCTTCCNTGATAGCTGGTAATGTTATGGCATCAAAAGCCTTTTTTCAAACACTATTTTTAACGCGCTATCTTGTCACTTAAAATACCAAAGCGAAATTGGTTTCATTATCTTTCAGGTTTCAAGCAACAAATGTGATTTGTGTAAATTTGTGTATATGCATTTATTTCTACACACACACACACACACACATATATATATATTTATACATATACATATATACATGTATACATACATTCACACACCCCATCCTAACAAAAAACACCACAAAAACACGCAAGGAAAACGCCGAGTATGTACAGCATAAAAAAGCTCGTGTACAGTTAATCGTTCTGTATTTATCTCATAATAAATTTGCTTCCAACTGATACACATGAAAATATTTAAAGAAATTTAACATCATTCACAGTTTAACCTACTAAGCACAAACTTGCTGTGTACAGTGTCTGAAGACGTAGTTCTGAATTAATAAAATGAAGAATGAACCTTGGCCTACGCTGCTTCCCGGGTACTACCGAACATTAAAAAAGAACTGACAGCCAATGGCGAATGAAACTAAGAAAAACAGTGAATGTATTGAATATTCTGAACAATGGGATAAAGCGGCCTGGTCGTGTCACCAAATAATCTCCCAGTCTGTCCCAGTCCTTCTTCTGTGACTGATGCGACCTAATGTGACTGAACCCTAGAATCACAAGGCTGCCAGATGGTGGCAGAATGGCTACTGTATATCAACTGTAGAAGCAAATTCAGGGGGCTGAAAAAATATGGACCAGAGATAAAAACTGTAAATTACAAAATAAAAACTGGCGCGTTTAACTTTGGCGATGAAATTGTATTTTGCACTTGCAATTTGGTTATAAATTCTTGTATTTTCCATACAGTCAAGTCGCAAATAACTATAATAGGGACACAGTGATATTCTACAATCGCAAGAAAAGGTTTCTGCTATTTTCTACAGTAAGATATAAATCCCAAGCACGAAAGGCTTCAAACTGACGCGGGTTTTGTACATTTCCAGTAATATCAACAAAGTGCCGGCAGAACAATTTAAAATCACACACGGTAAGACTAGAATGGAAACGATAATGTAGACAAAACCGGTTAACACATGGTTGTTCTAGGCATAAAGACAATTTGGTTTTCCGTTTATCAATCCAAATAACCGCTATAATAACAACTATACACCTGGTAAGGTTAACAAAATGTGCCAAACAGATGTAAAGTATACCCCGTTAAGGTACACTCCTTTTTCATACACCCTTAAGCGTCCCTTTCGCGCCTTCCGCCCAACTGGACGTTAAGCTGCTTGCTTCAGACACGCATGAAGTTTGCACAATATTTATTTCCATTAAAACCACAATTGCATTTAGAGAACAACAAATATTTGACAAGGTGTCAAACCGGTTTCACCTATATTAATAAACCATTCATCTAAATCAGTTACACTCTTCCTTTTCTTTTCGCTTAGTCACAGGTCTCCCTACAGCGAGCTTTATCCAAACCCTCGGAAGTATTGAAGTATATTTCAAATTACTATCAACAGCTGAGGTACATGACATATATTCAAAATGTTTCTTAATCCTCCGACATGGACGCTGTTCGTACAACACCGCCTCGCGATTGAGTTCTCGTACGTAGTGTTGGTACTGAAAAGTAACAGAAAAAAAGTTTTTTCACCATGTACCATATATATATATACTCAACAATTAAAATTGAATTTGAAATAAAAAAACAGTACTCTCAAGTACGGAAGGACAGGAATTNCCCTACAGCGAGCTTTATCCAAACCCTCGGAAGTATTGAAGTATATTTCAAATTACTATCAACAGCTGAGGTACATGACATATATTCAAAATGTTTCTTAATCCTCCGACATGGACGCTGTTCGTACAACACCGCCTCGCGATTGAGTTCTCGTACGTAGTGTTGGTACTGAAAAGTAACAGAAAAAAAGTTTTTTCACCATGTACCATATATATATATACTCAACAATTAAAATTGAATTTGAAATAAAAAAACAGTACTCTCAAGTACGGAAGGAAAGGAATTGGGGAGGGGATAAAGGATTAAATAAATTGCGACGTTATTAAGTCAAACACGGACTTTTTATCGCACCTACTGAAAAACATGAGCTTTTTTTGGAAACGCAAAAAGGCATAACCGATAGCAGATGTCAACAGTGTTTTTACCTAGCTTAATGGCAAATTGAATTAAAAGTAATTTGTCAAATGTTCCGGAGATATTACACAAATAATTCCTAGGTTAATAATTTCTAGGGCATATTACATTATATTGTCCTGGGTTGTAGCCATGGATACAAATTAGCAAGGAATTGTGGAGATAGGTGGGGGTGGAAGCATAGTGAATTCTACGGTCGGGCGTAAAAATTTCTGCCCAGTACCAAAATAAATTTAATTATTGTGCATATCAAGTTTTTAAAAAAAAAACAGCGAAAAGGTCATTCTACAAATCTTAAACTTTTCAGTTTTAAAAATAAGAAGATTTACAAAAGAAACAATTCCTAACAAACCTGGCAATGAGAACATCCGTGTTCCATTTTAAAAAACTTAAGCAGGATAAATACTCAAATTAAAAAATCTCGTTCAATTTAATTAGTTTGAAATAGCTAATCTCCACACTAATTTCTCACTTTATTACCAAATATTCAAAATTATCAATATTTTATAGTTGTATTCCGTAACAAAACCACCATTGAAAAATTTCAGTTTTAAGCAATAAACCGGCAGCAGAATAAGTGTAATTAAACTGAATATTTCAGAATAAATACCAATCTTACCTAGATGACACCCCTGCATAAGTAGCACCAGGCCTTCGCCACATTTGCTTGGCTGCGGGGGAAAACAAACAGAACAGAAATACAAAAACAAGAAATATAATGACTCCACATGGTCTACTATCCTCTCTTCACTGCCAAGGAGAAGGCAGAGTAGGCTCTCTCTTCCTCTCTTAGGAGCAAGACAAACTAGGTTCTATCTCTTCTTCGGAAGATTACGCTACGAGTGTACTAAAAGCTCTCCGCATACAGCTTCAAGATTATCCAATTCCTTGCCCTTTACTTGCGTTCCTTTTCTTGTGATTCGACTCAATTGTAAAAACAACCCTGTTCTTTTAACAGTTTTAAATGTACCAATCTCCTTTTTCTTTCCACTTGTCAATTTACTTTTATCACCAAATGCAAGCTAAGAACCACGTGGACATTCATTCTATTTGAAGTGGGACACATAAATGCATCTTGTCTTGACTTATGGTTCCAAGAGTACCTAACAAATTCTTTTTCATGTATACATTTTCCCATCCGCAACGCCAATTCAAAGTTATGCACCTTGTGATAATATTCAAAACCTCTTAACTTTTGTTTTACTTGTCATCCTGCATATAACTTATAATATTTGACATCTCTTTTACAATACATTGCATTTATGCAATAAAAAAACGCCACGTTTCACCCATCCCAAAAATAAAAGGCTGTTTTCAATTTTTTACTTTTTTTTACTTTTGACCACTCTCATTTATCAAAACAAACAAAACAATTTGATTAAAACACCTGCTTTACTCTGTGCTTAATCCAATTTTATACATGGACCATTAATTGAATCAAGAGGGCCATACCATCCAGTTAAAATTACCAATATCATAAATACACTTGATCAACAAAATTGTTTTAAATTACTGGTAACTACGTTTATCGTATATTTGACGATACCAATTAAAGATATCTGTTGAATTTCAGGGAAAATTCTGGAGAATATCTTTATTTTGGCAATAACATCACAGTACGCTTTCCTCAAATCACTTCATTAGATATAAAAAAGAATTTATTTATTGATAGAAAAAAAACCAGCTTGAAATTTTATACCTGCCACGACATAAGTCCCTGAAATTGAATTAACAATAACTCAATTCTAAATTGGTCATTTAAGGAGAAATGAAACAAACGTGAGGATGTTATATCAATAGGTTCTTTTCAAACTGTGCTATGACATAATATCAAAAGATAAAGCCCAACGTTTTTACGATTGTAAACCTTTACAACTCCAATGACATTAAGATACAAATTAATCTCCAAGTTCAACAGGAAATCCAAATGCGAGATAAGCATAACAATAAAAAAGCAAATCAATTGCATTAAGAAATGACAGATTAAACGATGAGAAATATTTTCTTTGATGGATGTAAGAAATGCAAGTATGGTTACATTTTCAATGACAATAGGAAACAGATTTTTGGCTGAATCAATAAAAAAGTGGCTATTGCTTGCAGCTCTTTTTAGTCTGAAATGGCCTGTTAGTAGGATTACCCATAATCCACCACAATAACCCACCCACCCCCAAACAAAACATCTATGCAATATCTTCGAATTATTTTAACTGCATTTTTGCATCTCCTTGTTCCAAGATTCATTTCAAAAATTGTACTATTAGTAGTAGCAGCCAGCACAGCTCTTGTAATCTATTTTCACTGATCATGGTGTCAAATCGGAAGGAAATAAATGGTGGAAAACAGAAATACAAGCCAGAAAACTTCTTTCAAAACTTAGTGTCGGTCAGAAAGTATGAACCGAGTGTCGAAAAGGTTACCGAAGATGCCCGTCGAAAACCAATCATTTGCTACTTGTCTACACCACTGAGCAATTAGGTAGAAGATAACATAAAAATTTAATACCGGAATAAGGACAAGAAATACGAAGCTTAAACAGATTATATTTATCTGTTATCTGAATTGCTAATATAAATAAATCTTTGCAAGGGTTTGAGATTAGTTTATTTACAAGCTCTAATTTAAGAACTCTAATATATCTTTAACTGGTATTATCAAATATACGTAAAACGTCGTCACCAGTAATTAAAAAACAGTTTTGTTGCTAAAGTGTATTTATGATATTGGTAACTTTGTAAGATATTAAGTCCCGTGTCTAAAATTGGATTAAACACAAAGCAAGGCCTGTTACTATTAAATAAACGAAAAAATATTTCTTAAATTTGAGAAATAGGCGTGGTCAAAAGTTTAAAAAAATTGGAAAAACTTTCTCATTTTAAGAATGAGTGATACATGGTGTGTTTTGGTTTTTTTGTGTCAGAAATGCAATGTTTATGAAAAGTGATTTTAAATGATACCAGTTACATGCACCACGACAAGCAGAGCAAAAGTCACATACTAATATCCAAAGCCACCTGGCTTTGGTAATTAGGATGTGGGCACAAACGTCAAAACTGAATAGCCGTGACTGGTGGGGAAATTGCACCTACAAAAAAGTTTGGGGGGCACCAAGAGTGCTTTTAGAACCACGATTCGATAGAAATACAAAGATAGAAGCCTATCTATGACATTAAGATTAAAAGTGCATATTCTTGGTCAAACATGACATGGAATGAGTCTGGAGTGAAAGCAGTTTAATCCTCTTTTCCCTGTCAATACTGCATGTTAACGCATTCTAAGCCATTCGACTATGTTGTCGCCAGCTGAGAAAACAAAACAAAATTAAAATGAGTTTAATATGGTGCCCGAAACCTCCATCGACCACCCTGCCATTCACTGGGGATTCTATCTGCAATAACTACCAATGCATTAACCTAACAGGAAATCATGTTACAATTTGTTGTTTATCGAAATTAACCAGACCTCTGTACTTTCTTAGTATCACCACATTTTGTTTGACACAATGTCTCAATAATGTCTAGAGATGTGTTTTTATTTCAATTTACACACACTGCAAGGTTGAAGCTACAATAGTATTAATACTTCCAATATATTTCACCTTGCCATCATCAAACCCACATCTGTTCAGTGTAGTTAAGACGTAACAACAAAAACAAATCCGTCCTTTAAATTGACGCGAAAACACTTAACATTTGCTGGTAAAAACAAACCCTTTTACTTGTTTGCAAATATATATATATGCGTGCATCAAGTCATGAATTACAAAAATTTTCGGTCTTACTCTTTACATACATACGGTTGTTGACTAACGCTTCAAAAGACGATAACTGTGGCATCTGGACTAAAACTAAATACACAGCAAAAATATGATCTGTTGACCATGTTCACCATGACAACATGATTCTGTGATACACTGACCGGTGGCGTAGTTATGGAATCGCCGTTGGATATTATGGGTATCAGGAGAATATATGGTGCACAAAATTTCAAAAAAGTACAACAAAATAACATCTGTAACGTTTACGCGATCTCAAACACGAAAAACAGCACCTTGCTTTAATTCTCCGCGCAATAAAAAATTCACTCCGGTTGTTAATTATTTTGTCTGTTATTTGTGATTCGAAATACGCTAATAATGTAGGCCAGAGCCATTTGTTCTTAAACGCGTGGATGTCTCATTTTGAACTTGGTAAAAATATTCACGTTGAATTAACCAACATGCCTGACAGATCTGACAAATAACCTCCCACAACTATTATACCTTTCGAAATACAACACGTGAGGTAGCGATCACACTTGCCTTGTGATTAAAAGAAAAATATTTAGACAGTTCGATCTGCAAGCGTGTTTAAATTTTGTATCCCCCTCGAACATCGGCCCAGGTAAATAGTGACCAAACGTAGAGTCTCGCTCAACAAGCCCCGTAATGACATCCATTAATAACCCTTGATCAATCCGAGAGTCAAGAGATAAAAAAGGAGCTAGGATAAAACGGAGGGCGTATTTTGTTGGTTTTAAAAAATATTTTCTTCGTATTGACAAACGGCAACGGAATAGATGAGCATAAGCTGGAAATGTTTTTGGCTGTTTCCTCTCATTTAAAGGTGACCTGCGATAAATTAAGAACGTCATGTCACTTTGTTGATATCCAACGTATGATCAAGTGTCATAGGTTCTTATTTTAACTCACACTCGTAGTCATCATTTAATCGGGAAATGACATCCGACACCCACTCTTCCATGGCAATTTTAGGCACCTTTACAGCCGTGTATTCATTTATCCCTTTTGGTGGTGTAAGGTTGTCATCAAATCTAATGTAACCTTGTAATTGCCATCTCAATTTAGGCACGTTAACTGCCAAAAGGTACCTTCAAATTATTAATCACTGTTGTTGTCGTGGAAGATTGGATTGGGTGGGGTCGTGAACTGTAATGTTCATTTTTAATATACAGCTTTTACAATGTCAGCATCGCCACCAATATTAAGGTACAGCTTTCCAATTGGTAAAATTCGGATAAAAAGCGCATCGTGAGGTTAACCCTGGAGGTTCTCTTCCTCTGCAGAAACACATAGTGTTACCTGTGAGTCGTTCCGCTGCATTGCTACCTTGATCGCAACCGTAACCTATGAGGTCACATAAGCTTTCTCCCCCCGTCAGAAATGCACACCACCAAGTCAAGATCGATCCTTAACCTTAAAACGTCACTAAGATTTCGTTTTCCAACAACAGAATCTTCTGACGCTGACTCGTCAGTTAAAAAAAAATTCCGGTCTTGAACCTTGCTTTGATCTGCCCCCGCCCCTTCAAGCTGCAGTTTATTTTCATTGTTTCGGCCTCTCGGATGAAACAATTTCAACTGATAATCTGATTAACTCCTGGCAACTCATCAGCTGGCATTTCTTTGTTCTCTTGCTGCTCAAGTCCAATTTTTCCTTTTTCATTTGGTTGATTTCCGGTCTGGCAGCCATGAACGTATCCTGAGCATCTCAAAAAAAAACGCCTGTCAAGCTGTGGGGCTTTTTCGTCCAATTTAAAAAAGTACACAGTGGTGTACTTCATGGAGGGCAGCTTTTGATCAAGTAACAAAAAATCCCAACACGTAAAAGATTTTTTTGTGGTTTCATTTGTTTCAAAAAGTGTTTTCACATGAATATGTTTGAGAAACAATATACACTCGGGGCCGCCGGAAGACAAGCTAACATTTCGAACGAATTGTTTTAAAAACTATGGTTTCCACGCCACTTAAATTTTACTTCTCGATTTTAAATGTACTTATTATTGTTCATAACAATTAAAACCGTATTTGGTTAAATTCGTATCATCATTGTTTTATGCCATTTTAATCTTAATAATTGGCTGAAATTGCTTGATTTGGGGGTTTTAGCCTTGGACCACACCCAGCTTGATAAAATGCAAACTTTACATGCGCGACCTTGATTTTTGCCAGATCACCCCTGACTATCACTATCATAAATAATTTGAGAAATAAATGCATAAAGCACCTCCCCCACCCATGCACAAGTTCATGATAAAAATATATTTTAGACCCAACCAAATTTTCAGCCAGTTTTCAATCAACTTGAGTTTTTCTCCCTTCACAAACTGTTGAGCAAGTGATACCTTCAGAAATATGGAACCCAAACCTTAGACCAACGATTTGGTCAATTTTAGTAACAAGACCCAGGTCTCATGTACAAACAAGTCTGTGCAAATGCTAATGAACTAAGCTCGTGCTCAAATTTCTTGCAGCTCGAGTTTCACTTATTTAATCTTACAAATTCAAATTATCAGTATTTGCAGTATTAGGGTTCAACGAGACCATTTCCGTCAATTTGCCTAAATCAAATTGAATAAAGACCTACATTAACATAGATGACAACTGAAGCTCAAGGATTTCGTGTTTATCGTGGCAGGATTAAATCTACAAATTCATTGACAATGTATTCAGATATGTAAGTATTATTTTTCTCGCAGATTTTGTGTATATATACTTAAAAACTGCGAGAAAAATAATACTTCTAATGTAAACGACTAATGACAACAAAATAATCTAAAGATTTAACAACCCACATTACATATTTCCCCACTACCTTGTATTCCGGAATAACTTACGTCTCTCTTCATGCTTAATGGGTTTCCGTGTACAGCAGTCGACAAGGTATCATTCTAAAAATTATACAGGGCACTCTGGGCATAACTACCCAATTACTGAGATGCAGATCACGGATAAAGTAAAATAAAAACTAAATAAAAACAAAAAGAAAGAAAGAAAGAAACAAACAAACAAACAACCAAACAAACAATGCATTTTTCTCCTTCCGCTTTTGTCAAGTATCAAGCTTGGTGGTGCTTGGTCCTAAACAAGATTAAATTGTACTGAATTTTAGATCTGAATACTAATGCTAAAAAGCCCCTATAAAAACAAGAATAAGCAACTGCAAATGAAAACTCACGTCTTCAAAAAATACGTTGACTGAATTTGATCCTTCAAGAATATCTGATTTGTCCTTCTGAAGTTTTGAGAAGAACAATTGCTATAATAAAGGCATAAAATAAATGACATCAGTCGTTTTAAATTGTCTGTACTCTGAACAGCTAAGATGAAAAAATATCTGAGCGTTTTGAATAACAAATGGTAATTTTTACTAAATTAAAAAACCCTTGAAATAAAAAGAACAAGGTCCAACTCTTAGGATTACAAACGCAAGTAAACCCCTTTTAAGCAGAACCCAAGTAAGTGCAAAGCATGGTATGCACTTGAAAAACACAACGCAAAGTCCGGTACACTGAGGTTATGAGATGAAATGGGAATATACAGATAACCAAGTGCAAAAGTTGTCCCGAGATACAAAGCGGGAAAACACCGCAAAAATTGACAACTCAAAATTTTCCTTCGAGAACTACGATCGAGAAGTAACTTTTCACATGCTCCAACCTCGCTGCGTCGCGGTTGGGAAAAGGCACAATTGTGACACCTACAAACTATTACTGACTGATGATAACATAACAACCAAGCTTTGAATATGTACATTGTGGTATGTAAAATATAAAGTAAACTGTCCATGTAGATTTACACGGTTTACAATGAAAAACGGTGTGGAAACCTTGGCTTCTTTTAAATACCGGTCTAGATGTTTGCAATTTTACATATTTTCTATAGCGCCTCTGTTAACTTGTTGTGGAGAGAGGGGGTTGAACCAGGGTAGGGAATTTCAGATTTTGGGAGTCTTCAGACACCCACTTTAGGCAGGGGGCGCAGTCACTTTCTGAAGGCAATGGTAGGTCAAATGCCATGTGCTTGAACACCTGTACTAAAACAAAATTGACGGCAAGTTCTTTTGAAGACCTATTAACACTAAAATTAAACTGCAATGGTTGTATGTTCGTGTCTTTTTTTCTGCTGAAAACAGTACTGTTAACAAACAAGCGGCGAAAAGATACGCACACTTCTGGAATAATATTAGAACTTCAACTACAATACCTTTATTTCTATCTATTTTTGCCCACCGCTATTAACCCTTCTACCAACCGCTATTTACTGGTATCTTAGAAAACCATACAATGGCTAAATCACATTTGCAAAATGCTTTTCTGTTTCAGTTACTGGATGGCACGACATAGCCAGGAGTAAGTTTACAAATCAGAATTACTTTCCTTCATTGTTAAATCCAGAATACATACATATTCCCGGCTTCTCATTTTATTCTCAGTTAACACGTTTTAAACATGTTCTACAGCCTCGTTTTCCTTCCACAGTAACGCTGCTCGAAATCCAGGTTAGCACCAACTTTTTTACCGACCATTCTACACGAGAAATCCTGAACTCACTGGTTCGTAATAATACCTGCCCTCACATGAAATAACTGCTGCAGCAATGCTCTAGTTATTCCCATCTAACACTTTCACGCATGTGCGTCCCGTGTTTAAAATATTTTTTTAAACCAATAGTTATTCCAGTAGCTCCGTGTCTCAAACGCGAAGACAAAAGGGCAGTTCCTTGACAGGCTTACTTACCGCTTCCTCCTTGTACGGAGATTTGTCACTTGTGATAACCAATGCACGACATCTAAACAAACAAAAAACTCGTTTAGTTTTACTTAACTGTATTTGTAGAAAAGTTAAAAAAAAGTAGGCAACGAATTGAATTAAAACCACTGCCCATGCCTATCATGAACACATGCTACCGACCAAGGTATTGGTGTTAGTTCTTAACTACACCATTTTTCAATCATACCTTCATTTGATTGAGTATTCCTTCCCCAAATGCTGGTCACCCTATTCTAACTACCCAGTACCGAACTGAGCCTCTCACAGAATGACCACTTCCATTCTAAGGCCAGGTCAATCGATCACAACAGACATGGAGAGCAAGGACAAACTTAAAAAAATTAAACGAGAGGATTTGGAACCCTAAAATTAGATTTAATGGTATTTCAAACAAATACCGAATGGCATCACTACACTTTTTGTTTCAACCTTCGTTTTATGTAAAGAGACAAGAAAGCTAATTCGCTTAATTACCATGTAAGCATTATGGCAATCCAATCCGCTTTCCCTCCATTTGCACTTAAGGCAGTGTGTCAAAATAAAAAGATGGAAGCTTTGAATCTGCTACAATAGTAGCAATGCTATTTGTTACAATTATACGAGGTTAACCACCTGTTAACATCACAAAGCACTAAACAGAAAATGGGCTATACCTTGTACTGTAACTGTTAGCGGATGAACATATCTGTTCAGATCAGAAAGCAACATTCAGAGAAGGATAAAAAAAAATTAAAATCAAAACAATGGACTCTTGATAAATGACTTATGACATTACATGTCGAATGGTGTACGAAAAATATAAGAACCCTCGGCTGTTGAATGTGCTTTGCACATTCTTGATATACAGTATTATTCCACAGAAATGGAGGACTTGTGATGTGAACATTCGATCCTTCTCCATAAAGGTAAATCAGAAAGGCAACTGCTACCTTAATTAATGACGTTAAACAAAAAACCCAACAATATTCTATTAATTGATGGATCATTGAAACTGGGGTTAGGAAGTAGTTGGGAACACCTTGATGGACGTGACCATTCCATTTTAGAACAATCCAATTTCTATGTTAATACATAGAAATTACATTGTTTTAAGATTGGACGGACACGCCCATCAAGGTGTTCCCAACTACTTGCAACCCCAGTTTCAACCATCTACCAATTAATAAAATAGCATTTTATTTTTTAACACCAGCTCTTCAGACCCTGAAGGTGGATTTAACTTTCAAATTCGTTCGCAACTGAGGCAGAAATTTTCTAACAAGTTCCGATTTTTTACTAAGCTGAACCTTTTTTTTTCTTTCTAAAATTACACATATTTTAATCACCTGGCCCCACAAAGCACGTTGCAAAGAAACTCAATCTACCAGCAGTGAAAGTAAAAAAATACCACAACTAGCCCTCTTTGCGAAATGAAGTTAGCGCTACTATGTTGTAACAAGAATGTCGGTCGTGTGTCGTAAGCAATCTGGCTACACGCTCTCTAAATAGGAAATGCGTATTTCTTTGGTGTGTTTAACAAGAACAGCTATTAGTAATGCCGAAAAAGAGCCACTTCTACTTACTTCAGTTTTGCTGCCACATCATTCAGCATATCTTGACGGCTATCAACAAAACAACAAATAAAGTTACGGCACATATAAATGAAAGCATGGCAATAAACAGTGACATTGGTGCGTTAAGGAGCAAATATGGTGGCTAGGTCAGGAAAAGCCAGGACTTGGATGTTCTGTAACACTGCAGCTTTCATACAAATAATTCATGGCGGTTATAAACTATCAAAAATTAAAAGAAAAAATATTATATTAGCCTTCATCTAATTTCTCCCTGGTTAACATTGATACCAATTTGTACCAGTTTTTACATATATGTTGTATAATAATAAACAAGCTGTCATTTCCAAGGACCCTTTTTGAGGTGCAAGTACGCAGACTTTGAATGATTCGCCCACATAACCCAGCTTCCTCCATAAACCCGATCTGATACTAGGGGAAATCCTTTTGTGAAACCAAATCCATAATACTAACGAGACGCTGCTGTTTAACTGTAATCAATTACCATGCAATGTAACACGTACCGTCAATCTCAGCTTAGTTTACATGTAAGTTTGTTGATAAGGTGTCAAACGTCTATTTTTGTACCACTGCACTATTATCTTAGTTTACAAACAACCCTAAAAAATCACAACGCGCGCGGACACAGTGGTAACTGGTAGTAACGTCCACTGGCTGTTTTCTTTTTTCAGGCTTCAATTCACATATCGTCTGCATTGCAAGACACCTGACCACATAATTCCCATTAAAAAGCCACCTCTTTATAAACCATACTGTTATAAATTTCAGTGGTGACCTCCCAATTATGGCTGCTTTCTTTACCGATTTCATACCCTGGAATAAAGACAACAAAAGTATTTGCTTCATGCAGGGGTGTCTCGACCAATGAGATTCCCGCTCAGATTCAATTGTTCAAGATCAAATAGGCAAGGAAGCCAACTAGTTTTCTGCGTCTTGGTGGCTTCACCAGGGTTCGTGTTTATTTCTACAATTAATTAATCACCTGGAAACATCCTCAAGAAAAATTTTGTCTCGCATATATTCAGGAGTTTATGGAAATTTTTAGTGGGCTTCTGCACCCTAGTACGGTGGGATACACGTTTTCATCAAGCAATGCACGACTAAAATGCGATCTTTCTCGGAGCTTTTGCATAAAACAGGGCGAGGGTAAATCTTGCACCACACAGTGTCATACGTTTACTTTCAGTCACTAACGATTCCGGTTTTGTATGTTGTAGTATTTTTCCGTATTTTTTTTCAATAAATTCAATAAATTAAGATCACGTGGCCTAACTTTGAATGGTCTACATTCCCATCACGTTTTGCAAACTTTCTGACGACACAGGTTTTTTTTAATTCAAGATGGAGAATAGAACTACCACCCTTCCGGTCAATCGATGAATGCATCAAGCTACCTGAAAACAAGATAATTTGGTGTACTGTAATCGGAGAAAATACACTTTTATTTACACGTTATGTTATTTGATCAGGGGCTGTCAGGTCACATTATCTCTGGTCAGATTCTCTCAGGTTATTTAAAGTGCGGTTAGTTCACTCACGCAACGTTTACTGACAATGGATGGTACAACAATTTATTTAAATCAAAGTTAGGCTAAACAAGAATTTAAATCTTAACAAACAACCATGCAAGTGACAGACGTGGTCATTTGTTAAGCCAATGCTATTAAGCGTATTTGCCTAAATATTTAACCTTGTGAAATTATGAACTACATACGAAACCAATAAACTGAAACTGGTACATACCTCAGTAAAATACGTAGAATAAGAAAACGGGGTGAGCAGATTGTCATATAAAAAACATACACAAAAATAAAGCAACTGGCTACAAACACTTCATTTATACCCCTTTTCAACATACGAAACAACTTCAAGTTTCTTCATCGATAAATGTTTAAAAAACAAGTACCAATATATAATTTTTCAATTTAAACTTTACACCTTATTTGCAGAGCATTACATTACTGGATGAGCACAAGGGTACTTAAGTAAACTGTGTAAAAAGCAAATTCAAGAATGCTGCTGTGCTATGAATGAAACAAAATGGTGAAAGAAATGACGTGGTCGAGTTCCTACAATAAACAAATGGTCCCGTTTCAGCTACATAACAATGTATCCTCCAACCAAAACTCCTCTTATTAACCTTACTACAGTCACCCTGTAACTTACTTGGGATTAAGATGGGCCTTGCTCCTGGATGTGGGGTGTGAATTTAAAGAAGGTGATTTTAATCAATTAATCATGAAATTTCTACCAACTTTCCAAGGTATTATTAAATTCCCATCAATTATGTATTCAAATTCCAATAACTGAATATGCCGACTGATGTATAATCAGCGAAAGCTAGACCAAAACAACCAGAAACAACAATACTAATAAAACAAAATTGAGCGACTAGGGATTACAATACGGCGGGAACAGTTGCAGAAAACAGTTCTATTTAGCGCAGTTGAAAAAAAGGTCCTTGAAAAATAATGGCGTTACTTCAATTAACAACTAATATCGTAATGCTACCTCCACTAGCCGAACAAGAAATACGCTGTGCAAATATGGCATCACAAAAATACCTAAAACCAGCACAAAAAGTGGCAAAATAGTAGCAGTTTAAATCACTCTAAAAAGTGATATGAGCAAAGGCCAGAAACCATCAGTAAGAAATAAAATATGAAACTTCTTTGGGCTCTGCACATTTAGACTGATAAGGTATGCGAGACCAAACATTGTCCTGGTGGCTAAAGCAAACCGCAGTTTTAGAATTAACATTGCATACACATTTAAGATTCTTGCTGTTAAAAAGTACCAAATGTTAACCAAATATTAAGACCTGAAATGGGAGCTTAACAGACCTTTAAACTGCCGTGAGGTATGTGTGATTCCTGTAGTAATAGGATCTTCAAATCTTAGCAGTTGGCAAGAGAAAGTTAGCACAAAAGTTCATTTGTGTTTAAAAGAAAGCTTCTTTTTTGAGAATTGCAAGAGTTCCGACAAAAACGCCTAATATCTAAAGTCACATGACGAAGCTTAATGTCATGTATGCCCAGCATACAGCAAATAAAAAAGATAAATAAACAAGATTTTAACAATGATGTAGTAGTAATAGTAGTAGTAGTAGTAGTAGTAGTAGTAGTAGTAGTAGTAGTAGTAGTAGTAGTAGTAGTAGTAGTAGTAGTAGTAGTAGTAGTAGTAGTAATGACGAAAATGACGATTTGAGAAAGCTCTTATGACAATCATGGTGAACATCACCTCTACCATCATTATCAAATGTATCTGCAAAGGAATTTACTAAACTACTCAAAAATAATTACCTAATACAGGTCGAAAGAAAAAGTGTAAAATCACTACAATAGTTGTGATCGTTAGCATTCAGAAGGTAATGTAAAAAGATTCCACCAATAAACGGAGAACGCTTTTGGAAAAGCTTCCTCCCGTGAGACTGAAAAATTAACGTAAAAAATACTGCAAGCATTTGAAGGAAGTCCTAATCCATTCAAGTTAGCCGTTTTAAACCTATGGTGAATCGAGTGTCGTTCATGCGCAAATGCAAACCAATTTCAATGCCACAGGCAAGACCCACCACTGAAATTGTACAAATAGCCAATAAAGGGAAATAAGAACGGTGTTAATTCGGAAGAGGCTTGAAACGTATTTTCTATTTTTCTATGCTAGTGAAACCATGCGATCATCGATAAAACAAGTCTGTAAATGACATGCTATGCGTTTCCTGGTTCAATTCTAAATGTAAACAATTATGAAGTAATTGCAAATAGTTAATGTCATCCCTGTTGACTTTCAAATCGATGAAAGCTCATTTAACTCTTTCACATACTCATTTTACCATTTACCACGTTACCATGTAATACGTTCTTGATGGGCCCGCACCCACACCCAACGAAGTGGTGAAGGTGACAACCTATGAGCGCTAAGCGCTTTGCCCAACGACAATGTATGCTTAAAGAACAAGTAGATCGTGACCTATTCATGTCTCCCTTGTCCATTTATGTCTCGGGGCGCTTACATGACCACGAGGAACAACAACCGCCACTGAGAAGGTAACTGCAATCAAATGACAATCATTACTTACTGCATGTATGCTTTGACAAATTGAGCCAGATTGTGTGCATTCTGATTATTGGAAACTTCCTTAATGTATTGATCTACACGCTCCATGTTCACATTTTTTGATTTCTGTATAAAAACGACCAAAACAAAATAAAACAAATGGAATGAAATTATTGTCTCGTTAAGTTTCACACAAATAGGATTATTACTAAGGTGTTTGGAATAAAACGCGGAGAGAAAGCGAGCTAAAAGAAAGTAAACCAGTTAAGAGGAAAATAGGGGTAATATCTAACAAAGACCACATACAGTCGGGGAAGGTTATCTCAGGCGGTTCATGGTGGTAGGTAGAAACGAAGAAATGCAACCCTATAATTGGAATCTAGACAAACTGTCCTTGAAGTTCTGATAACAACTTAATAAAAGCCATTTTCCCGAAAAGCAATGTAATATGATAATTTACCTAATAACAAATTATAGTCGAAGAATGGCATTAAATAAAAAGTCAAAGGGATGCCGCAATAACGTTCTCAATCGCAACAATTATTCGATATTCTCTATGGAATTAAAAAACAATCTACGTTACTTACACTTCCAAAATGGTGAATGATAAGAAATTTTTCAGTTGCGGTGGTAAAACCTTTCGTTTCAAGTTGCCACGATGCTAACTGTAAATATAGAGTCATGATTATAAAAGTTAATTTTTAAAATTTAATACACTTAAAAAGTTGATAACAAATAATATAATCATCAACAAAAACCACTACAGCTTCGGTGCTCATTATCAACGTCGTGTTTATGTTTAATGCACAAGCCCTGAAGGGATTGGTCGTTACCGAAACATAATAAAAACAATATAATAATAATAATAATAATAATAATAATAATAATATAATAATAATAATAATAATATAGGAGTAGGAGTAGGAGTAGGAGTAGGAGCAGCGGCAACTGAGAGTGCTGAAACAGTGAAAAGGTGAAGGATAAAAGCAAGGATATCCGAGTGGAAAGAAAAGCAGCCACATTTGCAATATTTTCAAGAAACAGAAGACATCAAAAGTATTAACAAGTGGGAATGGCTAGGTCAAAGTTACATTAACAAAAAGAAACAAAGAGTTTATTAATAGCACTCAAGACCAAGCATCACGATCGAATATCATCAAAACAAAAATAGATAAGACCAGTGACTGCACCTTGTACAAGTTATGTAAGAAGACATGAAGACATGAGACTCGTATTACTAGTCCATGCAGTAAATTGCCACAGCTGGAATACAAGGCAAGGCATAACTAGGTGGCGCAAGCATTGTGTTGGGAACTTTGTAGGAAGAATGACTCGCGACATTAAAAATACAGGTAGAAACACAATCAACGAAGTGTAGTTGATGATAAATGTAAAATCTTGTGGAACTTTACAATCCTTTAGTCATTATCAATTAGTGTCATACCAACCTCCTTTAACCTGTGGTGAAATTTTTTCCTTTTCATTCTTGACTAAACGGACTTCACATTGCTTACGTAGTGTCTGAAACCAAGATCTTCATCTGATACTATTTTCCCAGTCTAAACAATCAGTCTCACCTTACAGTTGGAAATAATCCAAATAATTAGTAAAATATCCGACAATACTTAATGCCCNGGAACTTTGTAGGAAGAATGACTCGCGACATTAAAAATACAGGTAGAAACACAATCAACGAAGTGTAGTTGATGATAAATGTAAAATCTTGTGGAACTTTACAATCCTTTAGTCATTATCAATTAGTGTCATACCAACCTCCTTTAACCTGTGGTGAAATTTTTTCCTTTTCATTCTTGACTAAACGGACTTCACATTGCTTACGCAGTGTCTGAAACCAAGATCTTCATCTGATACTATTTTCCCAGTCTAAACAATCAGTCTAACCTTGCAGTTGGAAATAATCCAAATAATTAGTAAAATATCCGACAATACTTAATGTCACGCCGAACCAATTGGTAATCTTCCTTTGATTTAATAGATCTCTACCTACATTTTAATATACAGCAAAGGAACATAGTTTCTTCTTCATTTATAAATTTGCGATCAACGACCGATCTTTAATTTAATACAAACGGATTTTCTTTTATGTGAAACAAAATAAGCAACCGTTTAAACTTCTTTCCCAACACAAATTGTTCTTAAATATTCGTAAACCGCAGAAAAAACACCACCCAATGGTGTCTTGTTCCTGGCGAATACCAACGAAAAATCTTTCGACAACAATAAATTTAAACACACGTGAGACATAAAAACCGATTGTAAAACATTTATTAATATCTTATGTGTGCAAAATGCAATAATTTTCTATCTGTATTCCAAATTTAACCTTGAATTTCTATTTCCCTTATCAAATGTACAATCTAATTATATTCCATTGCATGCTACTGACATAAAAAAATTCAAAAAGCAGTAACTATTTTTAGTAACTATTAACACAAATGTCTGTCAAAGAAACCAACATACAAACAATAAAATAAAACGATTAAGAATAAATGATTTCCATTGTCACTCGTTTGCATTTTAACACAACTTGAAAACAAATTACAAGCGCGGGATACTACCCAAATATATGTAATACTTCTTGTTTACTTTCAACGCTACCTATTATTGTAATAACTTTAGAAAAGCAAACTATTTTTATCATGCTTACCGTAATATAAACAATAGCCCGATACTTAAACTAGTTCCTTAACTATAAAACTACTTATATCAAGACAGATGACAGATAAACACACTCATTTCTTCTTTCGCACGTTTTACCAGTTCCTTTTTGTTGGATATTTGTTAATGTAGAAAATCCAAACTCACACAAGCTGCACTGGTCTTTATGCAGCCACCCAAGACAAACTAGTTGAGCACTACTGATCAAGGCCTTTTTTAATATTCTAAATAATCCACATATGTAACAATTACAATATATGCATTGTTGTTCCCTCTAGCCTCAAAAGTATACTCCGCAACCAAAAATGGGGTAAGCCCTAACATCTTATTGCCTATTTGACGAAAACGTTTCTTTTATCTACCCCGTCACCTACCTTTTCTTCACCCCATTCTTTAAATCCTGCACTTCTTGCAGCTGGATCAACAAGAATTAATCCTGTAATCCATTCCGGCCTCTTCATCTAGAAATGTAAATGGCATTAACTGAGTGTCGTGGAAAGCAGTGGCTATACTATAACCAACCTTCCAAATACACAAATGGTAAAGATGGAAGAACAAATGCCTGTTTCTCCGTTAACTTATGTCGTCTTTTGTGTTTTCTGGTATATTTCCACAACTGACCCGGTTTTAGCTATTCGAAGAAACTACCCCGCGCTCTTATGTTTTCAAGTTAATTTATGAAGAAGCCTTTTTGTTTACTTCACCTTACGGAATCTAAACAAGTCTCAAATAAACATTTGTCACGTATGTTAGCCCGTTTAGTCTTTCAAAACACACCACACTGTTAAAGGATCACAAAATACTTCAATATGTTAAAGGTGACTGAACTACGAAATAAGGTCAAACAATCTGTATCAACGCTTTCCAAATTTTTTTCAAATTCACACAACAAAGCCACGAGCAAAATATAATATGCAGATCCTGTGCATTTACATCCCAATGGAAAAACCTTATGAATTAGATGGGAACTCAGGTTCGTGCAGTCAATTCTACCCAAGCTAATTAAAAATACACACGACTTGTTCTACATGTTTTGCGGGTAATTCAAAATGCGGCATATACACTGTATCAATGGGCCTTTTACTCCCATTTGTTCAACAACCAGTCTCCAAAACTTTATAAAATCAAATTTTTTGTAACAAGTGCCCCCTTTAACATCTAACTTTATGCATACATCATATCATTGATGAAGGTGCTTTAGTTTACGACTAATTACATGATACAAGTTCATCCACCGAGTCCATTATGCAAAAACGTTTTTAACATATATATCATATCTTTACATGGAGCACTAACTCTGACAAGCATCTGTCGTCATTAGCTGTAACCATTTTTGGTTTCAAATGTTCCATTTTACATGGATAGCGACCTTAAAGTCAATCCTCAGTTTCTTGGCAAAGTAATTAGCTGATAAACTAATGTCTTTATAAAAATCCAAATGGGCACTAGACCTTCCCAATATTCTTCCCTGGTTTCCTTTAATAAAGCAGCTATCACCAAAAACAAAAACAAATGACTAAAACCATATTTTATTACGAGTTGATTAACCTGGTCACTAGGAATACATTTTACTGCGATTAAATTATTTATTATATTATCTGTTGAGTAAATGTTAAACTATGGTCATGTGAAAAAACCAGAGGCATTATGGAATTTGGTAAAATCTGAACATATAGTTGAAACACTGAAACTAGCTTTAGTAACAATACTTACTGCAAGATGGCATAGAACATTTCCACCAGCTCCAACACCAAAACCAATCACATCCTTTGTTAACCTTCATGTACAAAAAATTGAAAATTCATTGTCATTTTCATTTAAGCAAAAACATTCCCAACAGAGTCAATGTTTCTCCAAGTAAATTCCAATTAAAATTGGTATTTCACAAACAAAATGGTTTAAATCTTTATTTAGTATCAGGGTCCCTTTTGTTGGGTTATTCACTTGATAATACGGCTGCACAATGCTCAAGGGAAGCAAAAGTCTGTGCCTTACTTTTCGGCTCTGAACATTACCTACAGTAAAATTTCCCGTACCGTAAACACATGCTGCAAAGTACAATTGTGCATTGGTGTATGAAACAAACTAATTCACCTAATTTTTGAGAAAGCTAGTTTTCAACAAAATTAACTCCAAATGGGTAAAAAAACATTGTCAAAAATATCACTATTACAATAGGAAAATTATAAAAAACAACCGCCAATCCCCCCCCCCCAAAAAAAAACAAACTCATAAAGAGACCCATGCCAATTCCAACTCAAGTCACTGGCAGTATAATAGACAACACAGAAGAACTGAAACCAGGTATGTTTAGCGGTAATCCATCTTTAATATTACATTTGCCTGTAAAGCTAAAAGAAATCTTGAGGTGTCTACCAGTAAATGATAGAAACCTGATACAGTAGGTTAATTTTTGGTTGAAATACTTCATGAAACCATTATGATGGGTAGGCAAAAGACAAAATCTCTTGGGGACCACAATATAAAAAAAGTTTAGATAAGCAAATATACCGAGTAAAAATTCTATTTATGTTCATCATTTTTATTCACAAAACTCCAATTCTTGTTTTGTCTTTTTTTTTCTTATGCGATTTTGCAACTGGGCCACAACACTTTCTTGCCCAAGGGCATTTTGCAAACCTGCAGTGCCTTCCATGAAAAATTTGGGTTCAAGGTGCCAAGAACTAGGAATGTAGACTGTACTACAGAGCATGACAGAATAATTCCAAAAACTCCAGGCATTATTCCCTTTGAGAAATGTTGGTATGCTTCTTGCTTAAATGCTATGGAATAATCATGAACGAAAAAAATGTTGAGTACCTCCATATTTCAAAGTCTATACAACTATCTTTTCAATTTTACTTCAGCAGTTCTCAAGAAAAGGTTAAAAGGACACATACAGTTAAATTGATTTTCCTTTAAAAACACTTACTTAAAATGTTCTAGAACAGGAATTAACATCTCAGCCATCTTTGGTAATGTTGGAAATTCATACCTAGCAAGTAAAAGTAATGACACCATCAAATACAACAATTTAAAAATTATTATTACACAAGATAGTGGGTTCTGACAATGTTACTGCAGAACAATAAATTGCAACCTACCCAAAATCTTTTCTGGGGCTTCATTTTTTTAACTGGGCTCTAAATGTTATTGTGTGTAATGTAGTTGTGTCAACTATGACTGTCTCATGAAAAAGCCTTTTTTTTTATTCGTTCAGATAAATAATTTTCTCTAACAAGATATTCTTCCTTGAGAAGCAACTTTCACATATAAAGAAAAAACAATGCCATTTTTGGATTACTATTTTGAGGAGCCATGGCTTAATGGTTGGTGCAACTGCACTGTAACCAACAATTATGGGTTCGATTCCCTGAGCAGGCAACTTTGGAAATTCACAAAAGAAAAAGCTATTGGTTAGCATCAGGAAGAGCATCCAACCAAGAAATTCCTCACTGCAAAATCCAAGTCCCTGTGAAGGACACCGTCTGAGCCCCAGTTACTGGGGGAAAATGATGTCAAAATAATATATATATATATATATAGTGGTAAAAAACAACCTAGAGGGAAGCTAAATGGACCCCTTATCACCCAAATTTCAACAACATGGAAAAAATGATTTTTACAATGCCCTGAGAGCATTATTTTACCTAACGAAAACAGCTTCTACAAAAAGAAAATTCCCAACACAATTAATTCTATTAGTCTTCCCAACCCATCCTTTCTGTAGCAGACAGAGAAACTCTGTTGGAGAAGATAATCACACACTGCTAGAAATACCAAACAGCAGCATTTTTTCAATAAGGTTTGAATGGGCAATTTTAATCTATTAATGAAAAAAATCTTTGTAAAAAATGCAACACACAAAAACAGATATCTGACTTAATATTGTAATCACTGGGTGCACTACTACCCCATGATTGACCTGAGGGGGTCCAAACAACTGCAATAATTTTTGTAGTGTGGTTTGCAATTTTAAACGTAGATTGCAGCAAATCATCACAAAACATTAATTGGAAAGATTGATAAATATATTTTCACAGAAAGAGAAGAATCGCCATGCCACAGGGGAATCAGAAAATTGAACCTCTTGACCAAAAGGCTTAAGTTGAATGCTCATATAAAAATTTCAGGGTCATAAAAATGTACAACTTTAAGACAGATTAAAAATAGCTACATAAATTTTTCAATCTATTCTTGTTTTAAAATAAACATTGTTAATAATAATGTGCATCCTGATTGGGATAAATACAAATACCACAATTTACCATAAAAAATATGCAAGGCTAAAAGTAGTTGGTCACTTTGCTTTTAGCTATTAATGCTGTTTTTAAGGGACCTTCCTATGAAGGTCCCAATACAGCAATGGACACTCTTCCCCTTCTAAAGGCATCTACTAAAATGCACCGTAGTGATATGCACAAACATACACAACTACTAATAATTGTCTACAATATTATTCCTACCATAAGTGCCAATATTTATACACCATAAGACAAAAAAAATTAAAAAAAAGAAATTAAATAATAAAACAACTAAACCACTTACTGTGATGAAAACTTCTCAGCACCTTGTTGCTTAAGGAAGCAAAGAGGATAATTTATTAAGAGACCACAATTATTGGATCAGATCAACATATATTTGTTATTTTATTTAAACAAATGTAGTGCACACATTTAACAATGTACAATTAATTGGCAATTAGCAGACATGCAAACAAGTTGTGTTCACTTGTAGTTTTCTTGTCCTATACTACAATGTACAGTGGTCTTGAAGGATCTCTCTTTTGAAATCACTAACCTCCATCACTATATGAATTGAAAAGATAGGGAGACTTGAATTTATCAAAGCTGGTATGTAGTCGTTTCAAGGTTGTACCTTCCCATAGCATTTTTGGTTATATGTATATGAATAGGCTGACTGACAACATCAACACTTAAGCAATAGCTTGAAATTTGTAATGGAAGTTAATGGTGATAAACTTTTTTTTAGATCTTTACATCTTTACATCTCTTGAAAGATAATGTATTAAGCACTATAGTTTGCAGTTAAAAAAATGATTTCTGTCTATACCTACATGCTGCTTCTTGCTACAAATATTCCTCAATTAGAGACATTCCAAATGGTGAAGCTGTAAGGTGCCTCAGAATCTGTTCTATGAATGCTTAACACTAAAGTCAACAGAATATTATATNCATTTTTGGTTATATGTATATGAATAGGCTGACTGACAACATCAACACTTAAGCAATAGCCTGAAATTTGTAATGGAAGTTAATGGTGATAAACTTTTTTTTAGATCTTTACATCTTTACATCTCTTGAAAGATAATGTATTAAGCACTATAGTTTGCAGTTAAAAAAATTATTTCTGTCTATACCTACATGCTGCTTCTTGCTACAAATATTCCTCAATTAGAGACATTCCAAATGGTGGAGCTGTAAGGTGCCTCAGAATCTGTTCTATGAATGCTTAACACTAAAGGCAACAGAATATTATATATATATTCCTTGTGTGGATGCAAGAAAAGTGACTAATGGTTGTCAAAGCAGTAAAATTATCTTCAGTGCTGCTTTTAACTCTTGTGGTCCAGCCGTTTCTGCTAATTTAAAGAATTTATCAATCATTGATATTTCCTTTGGGTCTTGTTTTCCCTAATGGAAGTATAATGGCTGCCAATAAAAGAGAAAATATCCTGATGAATCTGCTTGCATGGCATTATATGTATAATATAAAAGCTGGCTCTGCAGAAAATTTATGTAACAATCATGTTACAAAAACATTTTTTACATTTCCAAATTGACTGGTACATGGTATGCAATCTGAGCAGCCAATAATTGTGCAGCCAAAAATGTGGTGTACCTTGCCGTTTGTAAAGTTTGTGAAAAACAAGGGGTAGGGTCTACAACAAATTGGAAGTCATGCTTATTGAATTGCAAATTCCACATTAAAAAAATACATATATTGTAAAGCACTTCATTCGTGTTTGTCCAACTTAGACTGCAGAAAGTATTGAATTTGTGAAGTTTATCAACTGAACAAAGTTTTGGATTGGTACTCTAAAGGAATGAATGAAAATCGAAATTGGTCATGTTTAAAATTAAGTGAAAAGGAAAGGATTGGATACTTAAGAGTGCTTTGGGTTGTGCCTTGCATTCACATTGTACTTTGTTTATACTTGTTTACTTGGTTGCCATGGTAACAGCAGTTTACATCTGAAGAAGTTGGTCATTGCATAGACAAAATTTGTATAAAGTATTTTTAACTCTAGACATTCATTTTTGTTGGTTGTGTTCTTATCTATGTATACTAGTGACATTTGCAATGTGTCAGTTTAATCTTATCAAAATCTAACCTGTCTTAAAGTTTCAATAATTAAACACCATTGCAAGCAGGTTGTCAATGGTGGATTTAGACACATGCAACAGGTGCAACTGCTTCAGTCAAATTTTGTGGTATAAGAATACACTAAATTCCTTCCAACAATTTTTATGTTGATATTTCAACAAATAAATTTCTGGCTTTGACCTTTTCAATGACATTTCAAATATCACCCCCTCCCCCTCTGCAACTTTTGTAAAAATTGCCTCACATTGTTCATGCAAGTCCTATCAGATACTAAATAAAAAAGGGTTGCCTGATTGGCTGGCTTTCATTAATCATAAACATCTTGGATGACAATTTTTTTTGCTACAAAATGCTAATTTTCAAGCTCAAATTTTTCACAAGTGAAGAATCTTAAGCCAATAACATAGGAATTCCTTTTTAGTCCCTAAAATTCTATTGCATTCTAAACCCAAGTACTTAATCAAGCAGTAAAAACTGTAAGTTGTTTTAGAGCTATTGTTATAAATTTTGTCCTGTTTGCCATTGTTAACTGATTGAAACCTTGATTTTAGCAACAACAAAAATTCATTGTGCTATCTCATGCATATAGGGTGTGCTATTACTTTTTCTTTCAGTGATCAAAAAGTATGCAATTGGTGCTTTAGAGGCAAACAAAAAAACTCAAAATTAAACGGATAATATTGGTACAGCTTTGATAGTAAAAAATGTTGGGAAATTCATATGGTTAGTTACCTGCCCTGGTGCATCAATATGATATACAACCAGCTTATCCCAAAGCTGCAGATTGTCTTCATGTTGAAAGAATTCTTTGAAGCTGTTGTCTTCAGGACAAAACAAAGTAAAGTTATAGATTAAACCAACATTTGATAATCACAGGCAAATATGCCAGTTACGAAAATATGTTCTTTACCAGTGACCTGTGACCTGCACAATTGTGCTAATGATACAAGCACTTGCAACCTTAATGACCTACAATAAACATAAGTACTTTATGAATTGTGCCAGATGTGATGCTACGAGGTTTCAATTGTAGATGGGAGATTCAGCCTACAGTAGAATGCAGTACATTATTCTCTGCTTTAAAAGAATATGAGAATCACTGAAGCTAGCCAAAAGCAAATAGTTTTACTTAAATTGTATGGAATAGCATGTAGGATATAACATTAATTTTCCTGCCATCCAATAAATTCAAAAGACCATTCCAAAAATGAAAACATTGCATAACAATTAATGGGCTTCACCAAAGTACATTTAAGAAATTTTTCTTTTGATACCAATGTACTTCACAATTTAGTGTTGGAAAAATTATATAAGTATTTCAGTGCTAACAGAACAAAAATGGCCCAACAAATCTTTTCAAAAAATGCTTATAAACTACAATTCAAGAAATAAAAATTGTATCACTTGCCTTAAAGAAAATGTGTAAAAAATAAAATTTATCATAGGTTAGTGCCATCACCCAGTGATAAACAACATAACATTTTCTACAAAAAGGCAAAACCATTTTCTGTGTTGTGTATTTCATTTTCCAATACTTGGAATAACTATGCTATTTTTATCTGCCAATATGACCTGCCTTTGGAACCAAAAACTTTTTTCAAAGTCTCTTTATCAAACATTATCTGCCATCTGCCATCCAAGATATCCACAATCTGATAAGAACACATCAGGTGACAGTACAGATGCTATGAATAATAAATACACCCAAACAAGACATCTTTAACCATATCAAACTTAACTGATACAAAGATCTTTGCCACAATTAGCTATCATACAATAACTTTTCTTTTATTTGGCAACATAAAAAACCCCAGAAGAAACAACACATCAAAATAAATATTGAGCCTTCCAAAAAATGCAAGAATGTGTCTGCTACCCAAACAAAGTTCTAAAAGAGTTGATCAAGTATTTGTTCAAAATATAATGGACGTTTCTTTGGTCAAGATCAATTCAATTGACACAGGGCCACTTTTCAAGAAAGCACTAAATATAATTGAAATACTACAAGATTCTTTGAAGGGGCTCCAAAATTTTGTGTCTTACTGCCAAAATCTACTACATAATTAACTGCCTCCCAGCTCAGTTTGATGTCCAGTCTGACAAGCAGAACTTTTACTATGAGAACATGGCCTTTAGGTGACAATCCAGGTGGGCAAGCTATTATGGTATGATAATGATGTTTAATGTTCTCCCCTATAAACCCATGTATATTTCTTCCACTGCAGCACATAATTACTAGCTAAAAATTCTACTACAATACCACCTCATTTATTAATATACACCTTGTATTACAGGTATTTAAACTACAATAAAAACACTTTCTTATCAAACAGCAAAGGTTTAGCATTAAACATTGGATAATTGAAGGGAGTAATAATTATAGCTGCCCTTAAACAATCAACTTGCTTGTTTTACTGGCTATTTATGAAATTAAGAGCTTATCCTGTCAAGGTACATGAATATCAAAAACATTACTATATTTAAAGCTACTACTATGGGATCCATTACTAACTGAAGCATGACACCCAAAATACCTAAATGTAGTATCAATAACCCTCTCATTGATCAGCTCAACAGATTTTGATTATCCACACAACTACTGGTTTCTTGTGCTTTACTACTATACCAAAGGCATGCTTTACTACTGTGCTAACAGCACAGATAGATAAAACACAAGCAGTGTTGGATTTGTTTAAGTTCCAAATTTATGTGAAAATGAAATAAGAATAAAACCTGATTCTACAGTGGGTCACACAAGACAAAATAATTCAAATGTTGTCACCAAAATTAAATGGGAAGCATATCTTTTTTTCTACTAAAATACTGTTCAGACCAGACAATTAAAAGTACCATCCTAATAATTCCTTGTTTCGAGTTAGTTGGAACATGACAATTTTCTGTGTATGAAAATATGAACTAACTACTCAATGTGAAGCAGTTACCTACTGCAAGCTCTCTTTCATACCAAACAACTGATTTTTCATTGACCTATTTTAACCTTAACAACTTCATTGAATACTAATACACATAATATGTGGCATACGTCAACAACAAAAACTTCTCTTATGTCCCAAACAATGTTAAACACAAAAGCTCACCATGGTTCCATTGGCTTCTTGCCATTAATTTACCACAAAAATAACCATTGTAAACCATTTAACACAGTTGTAATTGTATTGCTGTAATCTAGCTTCCAGTTGCACCATTTTTCAGTCAATTCTGCTGCTAAATGGGCATATCATTTCCAAGAACTAAATTGCAAGATTTTGATGGAGATAAAACTTTTGTTGAAAAGAAAATTTGATTATTCCATTAACTCAAATTATTTTTTTCAAGTCCTGTAAATCCAAAAATAATTTTACTTCTTGTATCACTCAGGAAATCAATTATGAACCTGAAAGAATTTACAAAATATTACCAGCTATAAATGTAAGTTCAAGCAATTGTTGACAAATTTAAGAGCTTCATGAAGTACAATAAATCATGCCTCTGTATACAAACACCATTGGGCCAGCTTAACCTTCCAAAGAAAGAAAATTGATAAAACCAAACACAGACATTTTATGTTGTATAATGCAAGCACAATAACTTTTACATTTGCTCATAAGCTGCTTGTCAACCCATTCTTTATAATTATTGTACCATCATCAGCAAATGGTAATGTAGTAAACTAGGATGAATTTCTGTTTTACTATACTTCTTCCTTCAACTGCTGAATTCCCTATTAATTTTGGCATGGAAAATGAAACCATCAAATTGGAAAACAAATATATCTATCTAATACATACACATATAGTGCATACAATAATATATACTATATAATGAATGCATAAATACCTTGGTAAGAATAAAAATTACTTACGGTTTAAACCAATATCATGGAATGTTATTAAACTTGCAGCTTTCTTCCTCCCTGGCCCTTTTTCCTTTAATAAAGACAAAATATGGCACACTTGACGTGCAGAATAGTTTTCAGAAAATATGACCAAGGTGAAATACCACAAATCCTTGGTTATTTAAATACAATATGTCTAAACAAAAAACCTATTGGCTTATCAAATTCAAATTTTTACGGCCCTAAAGTAAGGTAAAACTTAATTGTTTTTAGTTGAGTAAAAAACTACTCTCATGTTATACTTGACAAAATATTCCATTTATAGCCCTTTCCTTGGTCATTTAAATTGCTTGTTTAACTGGGGGGATTTGACAGATTCCAAAGCTTTACCTACAAGGAAAATAAAATCCAAAGCCTTAGGATTACACTTTAGGCATGGTAACACTTAAGCATTTTGCATTTATAAACATTTCCTCTTACAGTTAGTAGAATGTTATTAGCTTCCTCTTGCTGCTACTGTACTTCTTCATGTATTCAAAAACCATTACAACTAGTTAGGCTTGTTAAATATTATTTCCAGTTCTTTATTGTTGGTATCTCAACACCTTTCTTATCTCCTGTTTTCTGCTGACTCCCGTGTGGGTATAACATTCTGAATTTCAATGTTCGTGTACAAAACTTTTTACAGGCAGAAAATCCTTTTCAACTTGATCATGCAAATAAGAATGCCTCTGTTAGCAGAAAGCAAGAGCTGAATAAATTGTAGTCTATCGAAACAACATAAAATGTACATGCTCAGCTATTCACTCACTAGTTATTTAACTACTGACTTTCTGTTCCATCACTGAGAAGGCTGGCCAATCCCACATTAATGCAACACACTCCTTGTTATATAATCTGTACCCTCAACAATGGAATATCTTATGCCACACCATTGTTGTTTAGTAACATGACCTAGCTAATGTGGCCTCTTGGGCCTAAACAGTGTCAAATAGTTAAATGCCCAACTATCAGTACCTGTCTGTATGGCATATAACAAATGTATACCGGAACAGCCAGTACTTGCTAGTGTACTACAAAACCACATTAAAAATGTCAAAAAATAACACCTCATTTTCTTAATTATATGAGCAGGTTAAACTTAATTTACATAGCATTTTGAAAAGGCCAAAAATTCAGTTAATTAGGGTGGGGGTGTTCACCATCAAATATGCTACATGATTAATAATTTCAAACTGGTAAATTTAAGTGGCTGTATGTAACACTGAAATGATTTACATAGATTTTTGCAATGCAAGGATTTTTCTTTAAAAAAATCAGTGGAAGGCTGATGTGGAAAGCAATAATGGAGAATGTGCTAAAGTTGGTTTGGATTTTGAGGTAAGGCATGACCAAGTCAAATAGAGAAAGTACACCAAATTATGGAACAAGTCTCTAGAAAGAGGTAAACATCCTCACTTTAATAAAATGATGATGATTATTAAGACTTGAGAGATAACAAACAATGCAAATTATTCTAGAGAAACTTGTGCAACAACAAGTAAATGTCTCTGGTCCAATCACAGCTATCAAAAGGCTGCATAGCTTGTTGGCCACTACATACAGTCACTCGTGTCTGTTAGGAGGGAAAATATCTTTGCAAATGTAAAATTAAAGTTTATTAAGATAAAAAAAATCTAATGATAAATTTGAATGTTTGGGTAATCAGGTTTTAAGCACTAAATTCACATAATTTAGGCATGGAGAGCAGCAATTTGTGGAAAACATGGCAAAGAAGTGCGTCCAACCCCAGCTGCCGGGAACAAGAGACATTAAACCGTACAGTAAGTAGTAAGTACTGTACAATAGACCTATAATTTCTTCAGTCTTGCAGTATGGTTAATTCCCCACATTAAAGTAATCAGCAAGGCCTTATAGTCTATTAATTTGGCACCATCTTCTTGAACCCATTTTGGGCATCATTATTTCTGACTACCTTGTACACTTGTCTAATTTCAAAGAAAGTCTATTTTCCCAGTTGTCCAGAGAGAAAGCAACATAAATTGCTACATTTATTAATTCATATATTTCTATCTATAAACTGATCTGTATCCAATAAAAACAATAGCAAAGGCAAAACATAGCCATTTGAACATTACTAAGAGTTCCATGACAAGAGTCTCTTGTTAATCTTGTAAGGTGCCAATTTCAATTCAGGGGGTTTGTATATGGCCCCTTATCTTTCTCTTCTCAGCTCAATAAACCCAAACAATCACACATACACACACACAAGCACATTTATCATCAGTATTCATCTTTGCATTACTCAAATACCCAACGGGAAATATATTGTGCCCAGATGCCATTAAGGTACCTCCAAGTGGGAAAAACTAACAAGGAAAAAAATCATCTTTTTATTTTCCACATTTTCAAGTTCCACTTGTGTATCAAACAGTGCAAAAACATGCCTATAACTATGTTACCTAATGCAACTTTTGACTGATAAAATCCAGTTGAATCAGTTTTCTAGCCTAACCTGACCCAATAAACTTGCTTTTGTACCCCCACACAACAACAAAAATCCGTACAATACCTCACATTACGAGTTGATAACTACATGGACGGAGGCGCTGTGTATTGCAAGAGGTGACTTAATCCATGGTTTTCCTGACAACAGAGGTCTTCTTATGGAAGCTACTAAGACCGCTATCACGGGCTCACAATCGCCATTTCCATGATCATTCAACACTGGAAAACCACGTGACGTGCTTAGGACCATTCGGGCCTGGTCGGCTACTAGCCGGCGTTTAATTTTTAAGACGGGATTGGAGAAGTAAAACAAGGTAAGAACAATGTTAAGTCGACTTAGGTGACTGCAAAAAACTTCGCCTTGACACATGAATTGTATCGGTATTTGTTGTCACAATATGTGGGTCCTGCTACACAATTTCACGTATATAAACAAGCAAACAAGAACGTTTGCTAAATTTCTGGTTGTTTTTTCATAAAATAAAATTAAGGCTCGTTTCTTGTAACTACTAACAGGTATCAGCTGTTTGATACATACAGTGTTTGGGCCTAACCGATCATGACGCTGATAAAAGCATTATATACTTGGAAAATCTTAAGCCAACCTCGACACAACAGCATTTGTTGAGATCAAAGGCTTAATTTAAAAGATTTACAACTGTTGAAAAGAGTACGACGTTTCTGCGCTATTAGTTACCTGCTAAATAACACGGAAATTTGATCTCAGATGTTTACACGCTATATTGTCACTCTTGGTTCTTTTGAAACTCCATTGCAATAGTAAACCTAGTTAGGGCTGCGATTTTTTTTCCAAATTCTCTCTCTTTTCTTCTGTTATTTACTAGAGAAAAAATTTAATATCAATGAAAATTGCCTAAAAAACAGCTGCCCGCTTACTTGTTCAACCCATTCTTGTTCGTGAAATTCTAAACCCTCGTCAATATTACTCCAATTATTGAGAGTAACTTGATTAATAAGTTAACATTTTAAAATAAGAAAAAGAAAGAAAGAAAATCTGCGTTCCAGGGTGGAGCACTGTGAATGATGGGGCTGTTAGTAGACCCTTCCGGCGGTCAGATTTCTGGCAACTTTGTACTCAAATATCATGCCTGATGACAGGTGGGGGTGTTAAAACAGGCGGGTATTTTTTTTGCCGTTGTCAAACATCGAAAGCACGTTGGTACTTGAGCTGGTGGTGGGACTCGTTGGAACCGGCAATGCTCCACAGGAGAAATATTGTGCTAACAAGCGTTCGCTTGCGTTTTGTTGCTGTCAAGCGAACCTTTTTGATTGCTGGTGTCAGGTTGCTAAATTGACTTTCTTGAGCAAAAAACGGGCAAATTTGAGTCAGTGCTGTGAAGAACTGATGCTGGACCCGCAGAACAGCCCAAAACTAGAATTTCCACTGTCATTTCCTATCCACTGCTTGCACAAAGATAAATCACTATACTCTCATGAGATTTCACAACAGATTACCCATTTTACATACCACAAGGAGTAAACTCTGATGTGTCAGTGTTATTGACCACAACACACAAAAACACGACAAGTTTGCACAATGAACTTGTGGCCGAGACCAAAACCAAGTTGAAAACAAATCAAGCCTGTTAATAAAAACGCCCCTTTCCAGTGATTGGAGTTAAAAGGACGTTCAAGCTTAATTGATCTTCTGGCCAGAACAGCATTCTCGATTTAACACGTGGTTTAGTTTAGTAAATAAACTCGCAATTCATTCATGCACCGATACATATGAACACTGCTATTCAGAATAATATTTTGAGCCTGCTTGGTCTGCTGGCAAAACAAACCAAACTGGAATTCTAAACATCTATGTTCACTAACAGAAACTGCGACTAATTAGTGTACGTAGTGGTACGGAACAGAACGCAGGGGTGTAGATTATGGTCCTGAACTGTTCATGTTCCGATTGAAAATGATTTCAACGAGTTTCAAAGGGGAAAAAACGGCCCCAAAATGTAAGCATTTCAGACAATTACAACTCCTTGTGAACATGACTCGAGACTGCCCAATTCTTGAATGGGGTGGTGTCCAACAAAGCCAGGCACGAACACATCAAAATAATTCGTTTAACACATTCAAGTCAAATCTCCCCCAAATGAACAAGAGGGATAAAAAAAACCCAATCCAAATCGTTTTCTCAATAGGAAACTTGTGGCAATGGCATTGGTAGTGGTGTTTTTACGGGCCAAATTTTTTTCATGCAAAGCATTTCTGCTTCAAATTTCGTGACACATATTTCATGAGTCTGAGTTTGCTTTCGCCCGAGAGGAAAAATCCTCAAATTTTACTCAAACTACCTGTACGTTTTAAACATTAATGTCAGCTGTAAATTTTTATGAGGTTAAAGTTGTTTCATAAAATATCGCATGCACTGTCAAAGTATATTTATTTACAGTAGCTTAAGCTTGACAAGGTGCGAGTTAAAAAGTTGATATGGCCAATGATGAGCAGGCCAGAATGAATCTCAAAGGTTCAAGAAAAACTTTTACCATCGCCTATTCTAATCCGTCTTCGTTTTTCCACCACAAATTAGAAAATGCACAAAACACCAACGAAAAGAATACAAGAGAGTGCCATCCCAATATTAACATGCTGTATTCAGTGTGAATAAAATAAATAGAAAAAACGAGTAACACTAACCTGAACAGTAACTGTAAAATCTCCGACAGTCTCCACCTGTGCAAAAAGGAGAACGGTGAAAATAAATGGCTGTTGCGATAAGTCCAATACAAAACATGACAAATAAATTAGCTTGGACTACTGTTCTCAGTCATGGATGGCAGCAGCAAAAGCCTTTGCTTCCAAAATTCAAAATCTGGAGGAAAAAAGCTTACCTTTTCCACGAATTCAGTTTCATTTGTGTCTGCAGACATTTCTGAATACAAATTTAAGTAAACTGAAGTAAAGGAATGAGTAAACCGTGGCTCTGTGTTATGCTACCTCCAAAAAGCACAGCTAAGAAGATATACCTACTTGACAACCGTCTCTCATGAACATAATACTCTGCAAGAAGCTTACAAGTGAAATATCATTGCTTGCACCACGTGATAAGGCAAATGCTTGCTCACCTGGGAACAAACCAATCAAATCCAACTGTCAAATAATCTCCCGGAACTTCAAGCCTTTCATGGGGCTGGTGGCATTTGACAAACCTTGAGACACGCGAGAAGGATAACCAATTCCCACAACGTTTGGTTCACTTTTTATTATTGCTCCTTGGTTATAGTACTAATCAAGTGCACCAAATATTTAGGTTCATTTCGATCGTTGTTACAAGGTTAAAGGTCTTTTCTGTAACGACCTGTGATTGCCAAAGCAACGAAAACCACAAAACAAGGAGGGAGCGTGGCTGGGGGGTTGAACAAAAAGAGTGCATTTAAGCAAAAGCCGTATTTGACCAAACTGTCTCACTATGAAAGGTGTTCAATGCCTGACGCTACCTAAAACTGAAATGGTATGGAAGGGTGTGACATTTTTGTGAACATCACTATAAGATTTGTAAAACACGGTTCTAAAAATCGTTTCTTGTCGTTTTCAAACTGAAAACTAATAAAAGAAAGTTATTTTTTGTTTAAATCTTGCTATCGATCTTTTCTTACAATTCCTGTAATACCCTAATACCCTCCAGTTGCTCTAGAGAGTTTTGAATGTAAAGGGGGTAATGCGAGAAGAAATCGTTATCAGGTGTAGATTTGACAAACGTTATTTACAATATTATCAACTCTCCATAACTGAATTTTTATCGTCAGTCTCTTATCTTATTTGGAAGTGTCAGATAAAATTTAAACAATGTTACAATTCTGGAAAAACCCTAAAAATAAAGTTTTCATCGTTATCAGTGGCACATTGCCCAAACTTTGGAACTAGGAAAAAATTCACTCGAAAGTAATCTGGGAAGTTGCAGTACATGTCTTGAGGTTTCACGATTAGGAACAACAAGAAACTGCAGTGGTCACTTCCAAAGTACATGCCTGGGAGATATTAATATCACAAAAGGAAACACAATGTTAACAAATTTACCGATTTCGGAGAGAAAAAAATTCAGTGGAGGTCAGAACGATACCAATAATATTTGTTTGCAGCGAAATCTGCAGCTAGCAAACAAGATAGTCACAAAGGTCTTCAGTGGCAATTTTCTCAGTGTGGTACACCCGACAGTAGAGTGGAGAAGAGTTACGAAAGCTGGCCTAACTCATGGAGAACGAATTTTAGAGACAAGAAATGAAGAAATGAAGACTAGGAAAGCCAGACAAACGAATCAGTCAAGAGATGACATGCCAACTTTTATCTGCCATGGCTGTAGCCGTACATGCCTATCCAGGATCGGCTTATCAGCCACTTAAGACGATGTTCCAAATAATATTATCCAGGCGCTTTACCACAGTCAACAAGACTGAAGGTTGCCAACAATAAACACCCGACAGGGCACTGACGCGTGAGGGTACTACCCACGCTTCAGTGCCCTCAGGAGAGAAACTAATTTCACTCACGTCACCCGATATTTCATCACTTTGAATAAGTTCGTCACAGAAATAGTCTTCCTCAGTTATTGCTACTTTCTGTAAAACAGATACGTTTTTTATAAATTAATATTAATTTAGTAACTAAAAATTTTATACGATCCTTCATGCGCGCACTCATTTCTCATATGACATATCTCCAAAGACTAAATCTTGAGTATTTGTCGGGATCTGAACGATGATTGAACAATTTGTTGAGCTTTACATGATTGCAACAAAAACCCACTCTATTCTCCGTGATTGCTTCATGACAAAGCTGTTCTTTAAACTTCTCACCGTTAAATCAACAACCTATTATGATTAGACAATTGTTTTTGTCCTTGAGAGAAACCATTGGCCGTAGACAAACCGACATCCGGGATCGACCGCGGCGTCCAATTTATTAATTTGAAGATCTGGTATGAGGATTGAGTGGAGGTGGTGTGAAATTTGAGATGAGCTTATAACAAGTTCCTTTGTAATTTAATCAACCAAACTAAGAGTCCTGTGGTCCTTTTCCACTTGTCTTTTCAGGGGGACTTGCACATGGTCATAACGTTTTGGTGAAAGACCAACAGATACTTACATAAACCCTACATAACATCCTACATATTAAAAAGTCTGGTTGCCTTGATAAGCGGTGTATAAAATAACAGTGAAGTTGTAAAATTTAGGCAAATAGTTCAGTCATGAACAACAGTTTCAGACAAAGCTCAAAATTTCACGAAAATAACAATATAATCGCATTTGAATAGGACAATTACTTTTATTCCTCGCAAAATCATAATATTGCACTGAAAATGTCACTTTATCCAATTTTGCTAACCATGGTCATTCAATTTTGCAAAATGCAATGTTATGTATGTCATTCCTTGTTTCTGATTACAGCCTCCGTAAGTCTCGGCATACTGTCTATTACACTTTGGCAACACTCCTTTGAGATTTCTCTACATCAGACTTATTTTATCACTCTAGCCAACTGGAGCACTTGACATTTCGTTGTTCCGACATTTTATCCTTCAATACCGTCCACAAATTTTCAATTGGATTGAGGTCAGGGCTATTTTTTGGTCACTCGAACACTTTGACTTTGTTCACACCCAAAAACTTGGTTGCAACTTTGGAACGGTGGCATGCTGGTCCTTCCTACATAAAAATATTGAAGTTATGGACTTCCATGTGACGTTTAAGTTTGTTTGACAACAACTCGACATACTTCGGTCTATTCACAGTGGTTCCAGGGGTCAAAAAGTAGGGTCCACCGACCCCATTCTTGGGCACTTCCCCCCAAATCATCTGACTCATCTGACTTGGGGGTATGTTTCATCGTCAAAATCGTATATTTGTCATTATACCACTTGCCATCTGGTCTCCTAACGTGGCGCTTGCACACTGACAACTGTTGAAGGGTAGAGTTGTCTGAGAATAATACCCTGCCCCACTGTGCGGTCGTCCAGTAGCGATGTTTGAATTCAAATGCCAGATGCTTGGCTTTCACCGTAGATGTAAGCCTCGGAATTCTTGCCGGTTTGTAGGAGTTCAACTGAAATTCTTTCGATAAACGTCGAGAAACTGTCATATGACTCACTTTGTATCCTCTCCGCAACAGTTCTCCCCTGATTTTCTTCATTGAACTTGTTGGAGACCTGATGACCATGATGGAGGTGCTGCTAGGCCTTCCACTTCTCTTCCGACCCTTGTAGATTCCTAATTCTTCGTACTTGACAATCGTTGGATGCTCGGCTAACTTGGTGACCCTCAATTTCTTCGCAATGCTGCGATCCGTCAACGTTTGAATGAATAGGGCTACAATTTGGGTCCTCTGAACGGCTGTCAGGGACTTTTCCCGCCCCATTTCAGCTATTCTCCAACTTTCAAAAAATCAGAAAAAATCAAAATGAAGTGTTGACAACAGGTAAGAAACTATTCAAAGGAATAACTAAAATTAAAACAGTTGATATGATGCAATCAGAACAACTGGCTGATGCAGTCTGATTCTTACCCGAATTTCGGCTATTTCAGCGTTTGGTCTTAAACTTTTTTTTATGACTGTAGATTTCTTCAAAAGGGAAAATAATTTCAGTAATTTTGGTGAGCATGTTCCATGAAAAAAATCTTAATAACTACGTATTTATGGGCTCTTCGGCTGACTATCAAGTCATAGTTTGACGAGCAGGCACAGTGAAAATGGAATGAATGCTGGGTGGCATCAGATAAGTAGCTATGTGAATATATTCAAACACCTAGTACTAATCCTCCTGGCTGACATCAAAAGTTATCAGTGGGTACTACTGAATCGACTGTGCTTTGATTAGGAGGGATTTCTCAGTTTAAAGAAACACATTGGCCTTTCAGAATCCGTGACAGAGACAGAGGTAACTACTTACTGAACTATTACTACTTGTTATTACATGGGTGTGAAAAAAACTGCAACTCGTGGCCTTAAACATTTACGTCTGAGATACTAAACTTTCCAGATATACAGAAGTAAAGTTTATTCTGAGACAGGGAGAATCATGCTGAAGGGCTGCAACCGAATGGGAACAGAATATCTCTTGAGATGCACTTTCTGCGTTGAGGAGCCTTGACTTAATGATTAGTGCAACTGCACAGTAACCAANAATTTGGAACTTTGCAAAGAAAAAAAAGACATGGGTGGGCGTCAGGAAGGGCACCGGCCAAGAATTTCCTCACCGTCCAAAACAAAAGTCCCCTCGAAGGGCACCGTCTGAGTCCCAATGGCTGGGAAAAAATGACGTTAAAAAAAAAAAAAAAGCAAAAAAGCACTTTCGGCGTTCTTGCAAAACCAGGAGATGTGGTGATAAACAGGGTGAAGGATTCTTCCAGGAGATAAGATAAGGGAGGAGAATATCCAGCCAAATTATGGACCGTTTCATTAAGTGCTACTATTCCTTTCTAACGCGGGGGTGAAATACTTTCATAAAGTACAAGAGTCGATATTGAAACACTTCTAGCTGTTTCATTCCTCAACTTTTCAAGTAGTTTTCAGCACCCCATGCTTGTCTCTGTGTTTTCCTTTTAAGTCCTCGAAAACCACGAATGCTTTTTGCAACGATCTCATTGTTTTTAACCTTTTCCGTTACTGGTGACGTTAGCGTCAAAATGGTGGACTGCAGGAACCGCAACAATTCAATTTGCTGGAGGTCAATTCCGGGATCAGCTTTCAAATCATCTACCCAGATTTACTGAAACGCATGTTATTTTTGGAGAAGACCTGGGTAAAAAAAATTTTTCCCCAGTGTAATTAGGAGGCAGTAAAAAAACAGCCGTTTTCTTTTTTCTCTGCTGCCGACAATTAATCAGAAGAGGGTAGCATACGGACTGGCTGGTCTGCGGTTTGGAAGTGGATTTGTTAATGATGTCTTTTAAACAAGTACATTTTATGTTGTGACATATAAGCGGTTGCGTAAACTTGAAGACTTCGATAAGTGGCTCAAAAATAACTACTGGCACAAATGAAAACTTTTCCCGGAAACAGCCTTGAAATGATTTTCTGGTCCAATCTTTCAGATTGGCCTAGTTATTTTTCACACTTATACACTTTTTATTATTGCAAATTACATACTGCATTTTTGGGTAGTATTTTGTAGGGGTAGGTGAGACTGTTACAACGCGGAGATATGAATGGATTCAAGGGAAGGTCACAGTTAATAAAAAACCCCATTGAACAAAAATTTATTTTCTCCAATTTTATTGGTGAGGTTGCTGTCCTCCAGAAACTGCTGGATATTAGTATATCTCCACGTCTTTCACTTAAAGAGATTTCCTTTGATCTTGTCGAAACGAGAAGTATTTCTTTTGTACATTTATACTTATGTTTCGTTTGTTTCGTTTCGTCTTGTTTTTATGTAAATATTTTGGCAAGGTCACATTTTATGGAGAATTCTTAAAACGGATTTGAAAAAATTATTTTTAAAAGCTGAAGCAGAAAAAAAAGGATTAAGTTAGAATCGAAGGAAAAAAAAGACCTGAAATGGTGCAGGAGTATAAAAAATGATCTCCAAACCTATTTCGGTAAAACGTCTGAGACGTATTTAGGAGTAACGTATTATCACTGCCTTTCTCTTTCTGTAATTATCAATTATGGGCCTTCGAAAAAGAAGTAACTTCTTCATAAGTTTTTTTGTATTCAGTGGATTAAGTAGTGCGGCGTTGATGTCGGTAAGAAAAAGTCACGACAAATGTTAATGCCTTTGCCGATTTTGTTGTTGTTGTAAGTTACCACTTTGTGCAAAATCACAACTGAAATAGCTGCAAATTTAAGATCACTCAATACGTAAGTAATCCTAATTTCAAAAATTGCTGTCAAACTTGTTTGTAACATCCACGCACCTCCAGAAAAAGTTGTTTTGTGTAGGTACTTGGTTCCTATACAAAGGTTGTCCGTATTCTGCTTTGTTCTAACTGGGCTTAAGGAAAAGTCGTACACTATTTTCATGACAAAATGATCCCGGGGTGCTTATTTAATAAAATCAAAAGAGGAAGAAAATAGAGAAATATGATTAAATGGCTGTACTTCTTTGTTGAATTTCCATATTTCTATGTTTCTGCACATATATAATCCTTTATTTTATGTCAATAACGTCATCTTTATTTTGATCCAAGCTCCAAGATGAAAAGATTAAGTTGTTGAATTTTGTGTCTTCGACGTTCTGATCCAAGTTTTCTGCCTCTTGTTTAGCTTCTCCGAAGAAGATGAAGTGTTATAAAATTTTTCCCCGTTTGCCTCAGCTATCAGAAAAACACTTACATAGACTCGTGCGAGGCCAGTACTTTTAAGAGTTACCTCTTTCCTTCCTGTTTCCTGAGCAGTGATTGCAGCTACCATACCAAAATCTGCGTCAGCTATAACAGCATCCGTAGCAGTTATATTTTATGACTCGTAGAGAAATTTCTTAGATACTTGTCGTACAAAAATAATATTAGAAGCAATTTTATCAATTAATTGTTCAGGGCTCTTTTCAATCGCAATTGTTTTTTTGTGCCATGGATAATCCATATCGTCTCATAAAGGTCATAAAAAGCTTCTCACTTTCTACAAACGGATTCTTATTTGTTGAATTGTAACCGTGTAACTCTTCGTGCAAACCTCTTACTTGAACATGATCAATTATTGACATACACATAATTTTCATGTTACTCGTTGCATTATTCTGTTAGATTTTTTCCAAACCATCATACTTGGGCATGCATCCTCCCCCTTCTAATTTTCTTTGGTTCTTTCCAGTTGTCTATCTCTTCTGGACAGCAATCGTTTCCTTCGATTTTCTTCATTCGCGGAACGCTTTACATCAATCTTTAATTCTCTAGTCGAAGCTCTAGTTTGATGTCCTTCAGCGAACTCAGTACCAGGGAGTTCAAATTCCAGAGCGTAAAAATGTATTTTTTCTTTTACCTAAATATTTGTCTCGTGTTTCAGCATTAAGTCAGTTTGAATACATCAATCTTTGTAAAAAAGGCAAAGTCCTTATGTTTAATTAAATAAAAATATAAAGTTAGTTGCAAAACATGGCAAGAAGGCCAAAACAAATGAAAAGAAATACGAAGTAGAAATACTTAAGCCTACTGAGGATACATTATTATTGTTTTGACATTCTTCAATCAAACTTTCTTCTCCGCTATTCAACTTCCCGACAAGCGACAAGGACAGTGTTTGACCAGCGTATACTCTTGGAAAGAGATGCCAAAATGTCGGATTAGCAGTGCCTGGCCATTTCAGGACATGGACGCAAAGTAAGAGAACAGCGTTAATTCTGGGGTAATAACTCAACAGGAAAAAAGAGATATTCTGTCCTCTGACAACATGTTAATACCAAACACATATCCATATCGTCTACCTAATGACGGAAGAAGTCTCTTTCATAAGTTCTATAGAACCTCTGTGCTTTATGATATGAAAAACTAGCCATTTAACATGAATAGTAGTGAACCTACAAAGCTAAACAAAAAGGAGTACGATTGCTTAAAAACAACGAACAATGACAGGCTCAACTTTTGGTCCCCACTTAGGCCTATAAAATGCTGCAAAAGCACATATCATTTTATTCTCTGGGGTATTTTTTCTTAAATAGTTAATCTAGAAAAAACTCATCATTGCGTTCATGGTTATCGTTTTCAGCAAAACTCTGAGCCACTTTATGCACGGCTAACCAATGTCTTTTCTCTAATCCAAATTATGAGATTTATTGTTGACTTTAACGCATTAATACTCAGTTCGAAGTCGACAGACTTCTGGCATATTTTTTTGAACAGTTATTCAAGATAAAACCTATTGTTGTTTTTATAGATATCGTTTTCAGGACAGTTTTAAAACTCAGATCCACCTCCTGCACTGTTTACAAATTTCCTGTTTCTAATCTGTCTTTAGAGATTTACTGTAAATGCTCGAATTAGCGCCCTGGGCGTTTTCTTAAAATTTCGACTTTTTGGGTGGGCGCTTATTCGGGAGCGGCGCTAACTCGAGAGGGGCGCTTATAAAAATCCTGCAATTTTAATCACTCAACACAACAAATTTTTTTTCATATAACTGCAAGACATCACGGAAAAATAAGCAGAATGTACATAAGTCGCTACAAAATCAGAGTTTGTTTCAAATTTCTTCCACGTGAACTAGTTCGTCTTCGCTGTCGTCTTCGTCTAAGACGGAAATGTCGTTTCCAGCATCTTCGATATCGGAATCAGTTACACTGATTGACGGCAAAAATGGATTAGTTTCATCTTCTAACTCTTTCATTAACTCCATTTGTGATTTCAACCTCTCTCTGCCGGTGGCAAATGGCTGCGATTCTTTAAAACAATGAATAACTTCGTCCTTTGAGCCGTTGATATTAAGTGCACATGACCTGAGCAGTTGCTTGATAACTTCTGCAGATAAAGATGCCCACGGCTCCAGAATCTACTGCATAACTCGTTTCCGAGGTGGTGCCTTAAGATTAGTTTCCGCAGTTTCATTGTGAATTCCCTCTTCCGCAAGCCACTGGTCGTATTTCTCTGTACACATTGCCTTGAAAGGTTTATTCCACACAACGTCAGGAGCCTGAATAAACTTCGTACATCCACCTGGAATAATCACCTGATCAATCTTTGAAGATTCTAAAGACGCTGCAACTTTGCTACCCATATGACATTTGTAAGAATCTACGCTACGAGAACTTTTTTGGTATATTCCAATGTCAAATCAACATTCATCCAACCATTACATGAGTTAACTGTAACACATCTTGTTTTGAATTCTTCATTTTTGAATACAATAAAAGGTTTGACCCGTCCGCTTTTGCTGTTAGGCATAGAGACTAGGCATTACTCATGACCTGTTGATTTCATAGTGATCATTCGAGCACCTGTTTTGTCAACTGTTGTATCTGGGACCATATCTGCCCATGCGGGTGTTTCTTCCATTGCTATGATATTTTCGGGTAAATCATTGTATTTAGCAGCAAAACACCGGGCATTGATAATGTAGGCTACAAGCTTGTCGATCAATTTTGACGGATCTTTTTGGGCAACTGAGGTTTTTCTTCTTAAAGATAATCCATTTCTGGACATAAATTTTTGTAGCCAACCTGTGTTTGCTACGACTGTAAAACAGCCTCACAGTCATTCTCTTTTGATTTTTCATTCTGAAAGAAAATAGCTTTCTTCATAATTAGCTTGCGGGAAACTCGCAGTCCTTTCCCCCGCCGACCACAGATCCATTCAACAAGAACTTCTTCCATCTGCTGATCAAGAGGTTTACGTCCAGCACCTTCTAATCTCTTTCTTTTAGCACCATGATCTTTCCTTTTCAAAAAAAGGAACTCTTCTTTTTGACTTTTCCACTCTCTGATGCGTTTTCTTTCAACGTTGAACTTTTTACTTGTAGAATTGATTCTGTTATTTTCGGCGTACGCTATTGCTTCCAGTTTGAATTTCAAGGTATGACTTGAAATCTTTTTTCCCTTGTGTGACATGGTAACTTCGTTTGATTCAAATTAGTTCGCCATTTTCACGTAAGGACTTGTTGTCTTCAGTAAAATTATTTGTGTCAGTTTTCAAATCAAAATGTTTTTCAAAAACTCGATGTTCCATGATCAGTTCTTTACCGTGGGTGTTTGAATTTACAAGCACAAAATTTCGCTGGAGAGCTATTTATGAACTACAATGGAGTGTAATTAACTATGCACGTGAAAACATCATGATCATGTGTGGCGAGGTGTAAAATCGAGGTGTGAAATCGACAACAATTACTTCCAAAAGTTATTTTGTTGTTTTTAATCACATTCTATTTGAAGAACACAGCAAACAGGAGCCAGTGGAGCAAAAGATACGAAATATGGCCAGAGCAACACCTTTCTGCAACGTGTATTATGCATTAGAATTTAAAGCTGCCATTCAAGGTCATCATTTTTATCAGTCCAAATGGACTCCTGAACTTCATATGAAATCGAGTTGTCAATTTGACAAAAGAGAAGAGGCTAACGATTACGATAAGAATGCAATTGGCGTTTACTTAAGAGGTAAGGAGGGGAAAAAATCCTGGGCTTGTTGGACACCTTCCGATCGAGCTGTCAAAACTACTGAAGCAATTTCTTGATGCAGATAAGAAGAACATGTTGATAGTAACCGTTATTGGAAAAAGGAAAAGAGAAGTTGGACTTGTAATCCCTGGTAGATACACAGCAATGACAGTAAAAAAAAAGAGAAGATAGATGTTTTAAGTAATGAACGTATAAAAAGGAAACAAAAGTATAATTATTTGGAATTTAAATATGAGAAGAGTGCAAACAATTTTAAAAAGAAAGATGTTTTTATATAAACATGTTTTTTTCCTAATATACCCTCAAAAATTAGTCAAAGCTCAAATAAGCGCCCCCTTTAGCTCTAATTTTGTACTCGAATTACCGCCCCATGGGCGATTATTCGAGATGGTCGCTTGTATAAAAAGTCTTTAGGGTGGTCGCTTATTCGAGAGGGGCGGTAACTTGAGAGTTGGCGCTAATTCGAGCATTTAAGGCATTGCTTTGAAGCATCAATACACAGTTCGGTGAAGACAGACTACTTCATGAATAATTCTTAGAATTCTTTGTCAACAAAGTCATCATTTCTTGAAAATAATCTTTTGTCTTCTTCAAAGACGCTCTTTTGGATGCAAATGTTAACTGTGTCCTTTCTCACATTAATCAAAATATCTGAGTCATTTCCCTCAATTAGCTCTGATTCTCTGGTTACAAGTGACAAAACAAAACAAGAAAATTCCCTTTTGGGGGTAATTCTTCTAAAAGCGTGGCATTGAAACTTAAGATGTTATCAAAAAATCCTTTTGACTCAGGGTAAGAACAACACAGCCAAATAATATTGTCAAAAGGAATTTAGATTACAATCAAGAGAAAACTTATTTGAGCAATATCACTTTCAACATTTTCCATTTTCCAGTTTTGGAACATTAAAAATTTAATGAATTCATAACTATATAAGAATAAAAGAAATCAATATAAACTGTGGATTTGTAAGCTAAACAATTGCACAACCTTACAAAAATGCGATAAAAGAAAATTAAGATAATGGATTATTGAAGTAAAATTATGGTGAGATTTTCTCTTTCTTATTTTCTCAAGTGTTCTGTAGCCTCTCTTCAGACCTCAGCAGTCACCTAGCATTATTCTTTTTTCCCATATTGTCTGGTAGCTTTCCATTATAATTTTAATGTTCTTGTGAAATTTTTAATCTCATTCGTCACTCATACAGACCCAGTTTTCTGGGAGCCTGTTCAAATGACCATAAAAGAAATGTAGTTTAATAAATATGTTCGTACCCTGTAAACAAATTTCCTACTTGAAACAATTGAAATTTGTTTAAATGAAATGATAAATAACAATGTTAATAATGTTTATAAATAATAATGACATTAATAAAATCACTGGAGTGCTCAGCAAATATTTAATATTTTTTTAGGTAGATTTTGCTGAAAGAGGACAAGATCATTGAGTTCCAAGAAAAAAGTGAGAGGGAAACAAATAGCAGGAACAGAGAAACCTCAAGAAAATTAGCAGTCAATGAAAAGTGCCTTACTGAAAGCAGTAGAAGAGATATGTGGTTTCACAAAAGGAGGACGGCACCAAGGAAGGAGGCATGGTGGTGGAGCACAGAAGCGCAAGATGCTATTGGAAAGAAAAAGATAGCCTCCAAGGCATGGCAGATTAATAGGAGTGAAGACCTGAGAGACGAGTATAAACATACCAAGAGAGAGGCTAAAAAAGCTGTAGCCAAGGTCAAGGAGGAGGCATGGGGGGAATGGTATGAGAAGATAGAGACCAAGGAAGAAGAGAGGGTGATATTCAAAGTGACAAAACAAAGAGTACAATAAGCTAGAACAAACTATGGTAAGCAGCTTTCAAAATCTTCTTGACAGAAATGACATGTTACATTTATAAAAATAGTTGCGTTCATATATATATATATATATATATATATGTATATATAATTATATTATTTACGATTTTAAACCACTTCATACATTGAGATAAAAAAAATTACATTTGTTCTTTTATAGATGTCCAGCCTTAAAGAAATAGCATGCTTGAGAGGGGTTTTTACATAGGTTTTTTTCTTTACTTTTGTTCTTTTGTATTTTATTGTTTTAAAGAAACATTAATGTTTTTTAACTAAATTGTTTTTTTAGATAAGAAAAATTTAGTCTGAAGAACAAAATTCGTAACATGTCGTTTTAAAGAATTTTTTTTAAATCATCATTTTACTGCTGTTGAAGAAATATATATATAAATGTCTGTGTATGTGTAAAAATNTAATTATATTATTTACGATTTTAAACCACTTCATACATTGAGATAAAAAAAATTACATTTGTTCTTTTATAGATGTCCAGCCTTAAAGAAATAGCATGCTTGAGAGGGGTTTTTACATAGGTTTTTTTCTTTACTTTTGTTCTTTTGTATTTTATTGTTTTAAAGAAACATTAATGTTTTTTAACTAAATTGTTTTTTTAGATAAGAAAAATTTAGTCTGAAGAACAAAATTCGTAACATGTCGTTTTAAAGAATTTTTTTTAAATCATCATTTTACTGCTGTTGAAGAAATATATATATAAATGTCTGTGTATGTGTAAAAATTTTTTCAAGGTTTAGTCTGTAGATGCAACAGGCTGCCAATTAGAAGAAAATTTTGCCCTTTTATGTATGCTATCCAGAAACATCTTTCTCAGGGCTTGATCTCACTACATATGAATAAAACCAGGTGATGGGAAAGGTGCACTTCCAGTGGTTACTTCACGTCATGTTTCACAATCAAGCAGAGAGCAGGCACTGGTAAAGACGTAACAAATTTTCATTTCGATCTGAAGTTATCGACTATGAAGCCACAAGACACCAAAGTCGTTTTCAAAAAATTTTTAAAGTAGAACTGGGCAAGTAGATATCACGTTGGGATGAAGTGCAGCTGCAGATACCTCTGATGATGGCAGACAAAAACAAAAAAGGATCCTCAAATCCGTAATAGGGACGAAAATATAAAGTAAATAATATTTTTAAACACCTTATTGATTAATGGCTTTATACTGCTTGTGGATAAAAGCAAACGAGAAGGTTGTATATTATATATTTGGGTTATTTTTTTTACCTTGTATGGATCATTTCATTTCAGATATTACATTATATTATATTATATTATATTATATTATATTATATTATATTATATTATATTATATTATATTATATTATATTATATTATATTATATTATATTATATTATATTATATTATATTATATTATATTATATTATATTATATTATATTATATTATATTATATTATATTATATTATATTATATTATATTTTATTATATTATATTATATTATATTATATTATTAACAAACTATACAACAGTTTCTAATAGATACATTAAATTAGTAGCTGTGAGATTGTTAGCTAATAGTTTAAAATTAAAAATAGATAAATCTACTTGATGATTTGATTGATTTAGTGTGTCCTTTTCAAAGTTTTTTTTGAAGCCCATCTCAACAGTTCTCAGAAAAAGACATTAGGAATTGGCTTTATTGGAGCAGTATCTAAAACGTGCCTTGTAAAGGAATATTTACTGGACATTTTGGTGAGAAGAAGGTGCACACAAGCTTCATTTCTAAATGCTTCGAACTTAGAGCTTTATGTGTCGTGTTCTGTTTTCTGGCATAAAAATGGTTATGAGATGCACCACACAATAGGCCTTTTCTTACGTTTTTCTGTTTTGATCCCGCAGTCAACATTTTCCCCTAATTCATAGGTCACTAGCTTCTTTCCACGTCGTTTGGGCACACAGACACTTTTTAATAAAAGCTAACACTATTCCTGAGTTCCTGTAGCATTCCCAATACTTAATTTCATATGCTTGTAAAGAATATGAAATTGTCGATGCCTCTATGTACAGAAATCATTTCTTTTGATTCAATATATGGAACTTTTTTTAACTCAACATCAATCTCGACCGACACAATTTTTGGATTGGTGTTGTCAACAAGTATTTGAAGAAAATGTTGTTTCAGCAGAAGGAAGGTATCTGGTAATGGACTTCACCAGAGAATATTTCCAGGAGCATTCTTTTCAAAGCAGGACTTCAAACATTCACACAGGGGGCAGCCTTGCTTCGAAAAAGTTGTAAGATATTTAAACAGCAAGAATTTCACCTGCTACCCCCTGACACTTAAACCCACGCTTTTTTGATGAGTGATCTGGTGAGATATTTTCATGTTTTTCTGAAAAAGAAAAAAGTTAGTTTGGAGGTAAAGATGCTAATTATGTATTTGCAGTCGGACTAAGAACTTTCTAACTTCCTTAATGACTGAAGAAACAAAATAAACATATTGTCGTCATCTGTGTTTCAGTGGAAGATTAAAGAAAAACATGTCAATAGTTTTTGGGTTGTTTGAGTAGATCTGGACAATAGTCTGGACAATGGACAATTTTTAGCAATTTATTATGTTTTCTATTCAAATTGCAAAGAGCATTAGCACCTGCCCCCCAAAATCCTATCGCTTAGCTTTGCTCCTTGATTTGTGTTTCACATTTAAAGGCAAGGAACTAATAAATCCAATATTGTGTGATAAAGTTGTTTTCGTTAACCCATTAACCCATTGGGGTGCCAGTCCGGTTGTTTGATTACTTGGTTCTCGTGTTATCTGTAGCACCCTGTGAGAACAATTGACATGGTGCCAGTGCTATTAAAGTCCATCTGCTCCATCCTTCTCAAAGGGCGTTTCGTACTGGCCTATGTATCAGAAACTGTCTTGTTGCTTAAGCAATACTTTAAATTTCTCTCAGCAAAAGCCTGGATTATGAAAACAACTGACGACAGCAGTAATTTCATGCCAACTAAAAGGTACTGAACACACAGTTCAGAAAATATATTTTTCTATTATTCGAATAGTCTCTTACCAAAGGAAATGAAGGCTTACATGAACAAGAGAGTGCTGGACAAATTTTCTACTACACAGGTAGAAATCGCTGGGGTAAAATGGCCACTGGTCGAACATTGATTGCATTCGACCGTTGACCGAGCAATTTAAAAAGAATTATGCTGTACCCCCATATAGTCAGCAGGATTACCGATCACAGCTAGCTAGGGTTTAAAAATGAGTATTGGTGATTTTTTACGTTGTGGAAACTCAATATTAAAAATCGCAGTTTAACTTTAGGTAGTTTTGGTGAATCATAACCTATTTATCTGTTGACATATGGTAAATATAACTTGCCAAACAATAGCAAAACCATCTTACGTAACAAAGCGAGCTCAATCTTAAATGAGAATTTTCATATAGATTTTTATCGTTTATCATTATTTATTAAAAACTTTATCTCGTTGCTATGTGTATACATGGTACTAATTTGGACTTCCAGCATGAAAAGATTTATTTTTTTAAATGTTTTTGATCTTCTTTCACCCTAACCAAGGCTGGAAAGCCAGTGCAGTGGTTTACTTTTCTCGTTTGATTTGTACTACTTTTTACCTTTTATTCTTTTCATTTTTTTGCTTTCCTTCCCCTCGCTCTTTTATCTCCGAAAACGTAAAAACTAAATAGTATGGCACATTTAACGGAGAAATGAACAAGGCTCATAATTTTCTTGAATTGGACTGAGGCTCGAACCCGAAGCCGTTCGCAAAGTAGGGTGCTTAACCACTCGGTCACTTGCACTTTTAAAGTTAATTTCAAAATTTTATTTTAGTTATAAAAAATACAATAAAAGGAATACCGTGCACACTTCAAATGACTCCGCACACCTGTTCAAGAAATTGTTTGGAATGCGAAAACGGAGTTTTACAGAAGGTAATAAGATATTTTGAGGAATACGAGCTACCTGCAAAACTGTCCACTGATAGAAAATAATTGTCGGACATAATAAAGTCAATTCTGGTAAACCTTGCTTGGATTTCGAAAGCTATATTAAGTAAAAAGATACCTGGGTGGGAGATTATCCACTGCAGAATATAGCAATACCTAGTTCTTGGACACTGAAGTGCTGTCATTTAACCCTGTTATTTTCTTGGTTGTTAATGTGGGAAAAAAGATGTGGATTCTCGTGTATAGTTTTAGAAAAATCGTTGAATATTTATAAGGACAAAAGCGATAAAAAAGATCTGGCATCCGACATTTCCTTTTTCTGAAACAGCAAATACAAACAAAACGGTTTCTGCGAGTTACCAAATTCCACGTCAAAAGTGCAATACATTGCTGGGTAAAGGTACCAACTGGGTTGTGAACAAAATAATATCCTTGGTCATCTACATACAATCTCCCATAAAATACTCAAGTGGAGACAAAAAACAGGGAAAAGGAACGAAATACCAGTAGAAAAACAAGTTTTACAAAATAATTTGCTGACATTGATTAAAACAAGCCAAAATTCAAAAGAAATATTTATCTTCAGTTCTACAATAACATATCCAAAGGCATTGATGCTCTTTTCATGAATTATTTCAGGCCGTAAAAACCTTGACCAATAAAAGATAGGCTATATATTATTTGCTCAGAACACTGAGTCCGATATTTGGTACCTGATGCCTAGCATCTGTTCGCTAATACAGCTGTGGTATTCCATTCCTTTATCCTTCCACGCACGAGGAAGACGCCGAAAGCTCCAAATAGCCAGGCAATAGTTTCTGGGTATACACAAGTGAAACTAAAATTCATACTGTTACCAAAAGAGAGGTAAAATAGTATTGATATAACTGGAGGGTCAGACTAAAATAGAACCAACTTAACTCACATAAAAATAGTGCAAATACCTCCAGTGTAATATCATAGAATTACTTGCCCCAAGTTCTTTTAATGCCCATATTAGTGTTCTGCATCTGCATATGTAATGCAGTAAAATAATACCAAAGGCCCGGCAAGTAAAAATTTAGTGAACATTGACAAAATAAATTCATTCTTTCGTTTTCCTTTAGCCAAAGCAAATGTTCATCAGAAAGGATGTTTTTGTCAACGACTGCACATATTTCTCAAACTTCGTTAATTTTTTCCAGGGCAAAAAATCGGCTTTGGACGAGGTGTGCTATTTACCAAAATAAAAGATCCTTCCCTACAATTTATATACAAGTATATATATATATATATATCAGTTTCACTAACACCAATTAAAAATAATTTAAAACGCCCGGACTTATGAGAGAACGTACCCTAATAATTCTTTTAAACCTTCCAACAACCTCTTCTTATATTTTGAAAAGAACCTCATAGTTCGTATTTTAAAGTCCATTTCATCATGAAAGTAAAGTAGAAATCAAATAATAAGGGCTACTGGATGTCCAATCTTANTTTGGACGAGGTGTGCTATTTACCAAAATAAAAGATCCTTCCCTACAATTTATATACAAGTATATATATATATATATATCAGTTTCACTAACACCAATTAAAAATAATTTAAAACGCCCGGACTTATGAGAGAACGTACCCTAATAATTCTTTTAAACCTTCCAACAACCTCTTCTTATATTTTGAAAAGAACCTCATAGTTCGTATTTTAAAGTCCATTTCATCATGAAATTAAAGTAGAAATCAAATAATAAGGGCTACTGGATGTCCAATCTTAAATAAAATGAAGAGCTGAATTTTAGGTCTGATGGTGACTGTCCATTTAATGTCTCTGTTGAACATGTTTATTTCTGTTTACTTGTAAAACATAATTCTCAGTAAATATACAAAATAGAATTCTATCTGATATGACTGAGAAAGATTCGCCATGGACATTTGCATGTTTCAGCAGTCCCTTTTAATTACAAAACGCATGCATATATATATATATATATATATATATATATATATATATATGGATATTGCTATTAAAGATGGGATTTTCGTGCACAAACTGTTTGATAAGAGACAACTTTCCATTTTACATCGTTAGGATGCCTGATCTTTCTGGAAATATTCCAGAGCATATTTTTCATGGTTCAATATCATCTGAACTTTTACGGATAGCTCGTGCAACTTACAGTATGATGACTTTATTCTCAAGAGAAAATAACTTATTGTGAGGACGATAAAACAAGGTGCATCTTGCTCCAAGATTGTCAAAAGATTCGATAAGATGCATGGAAAACATAGTGATGCATTCACCTCATTCAACAAGAAGGTAACTGTATTAAAACATGAATTGATAAGAAATCTCTCTCTCTTTATTTCTTCTATTATTCACTTCCATCTCCGCTCTTTCCATGGAGGTGGCACCTGATCAGTGCTGCTGGGCAGCCATGTCGGTATGTCCATTTCGATTTTAAATGCCCGAAATGGTTAACATGGTAATCGACTGATAATCCATGATATCTACTTTATTCTTAGTCATTATCATCATCTTAATCATTATTCTTAGTCATCTATTATTTTATTTTTCATCACGCTTCACCATAGTTCTATCCTTCATACATCATTATTTTTCTTTCTCTCTGCTGATAGTTCATTCTTATGTTTTTTCGTTGTGATGTCCTTTGTGTTGTGGTATGGATTGTTCATGTATGGATTGTCCCATTATTGTCATTTTATCAGCCAGTTCCATCTTTGGCTAAAGTTTTCTGAGTGTTTTACTCTAATGCTATATATATAATGTAATTCCCCGAAATAACTAATGTAGCCATCGACTGATGATCCACGATTTCAATTCACCATCTGGTCAACTATTTCATCTTTTCACTATTTTTTGAACATTTCTGTACATTCTTATTCCCTATTCCTCGATTCATTTTTGTTATTGTCATCGTTTTGTCCATATCCTGTTTATGTCAGTGCCTTTTGAGCTTAGGACTCATACTATATGTAAATATATATGTACGTATATACATACACACATATTATATATATATAATACATATGTGTGTAACTTTTCTTTCTGATAAAGTGTGTGATTCTTTTAAAATAAAAAGAACTCATCTGAAGCTTTCTCAAACTTTTTAAGCGCAATTTTGTGCAATGCTTTTCAAATTTGAATTACCGAACAGAAAAGAACAATTTTAAAAAATGAACAACTATAATGAACAATAATGATAAACAACAATAATGAAGCCTGAATAACCAGCCCAGTAACTCAGCGTATGATTACGAAAATAAAATTTTGTTTGAAATTTTCTTTTTTCTCCTTGTGATTCTATATTCCGATTACCATTTCTGGCAATCGATATATTGGATACCATATTTAATCACATTAATTTACCTAGTACAATTCCATGATTATGTTAACGAAGATAACTGGAATTTCAAAGAAAAGAAACCAAAAAGGAGCAATTTCAATTAGAATTTTTTTACAAGTTTTCAAATACGTTAAGCCTCAAACCGAAATTCTCGAAGCACTTTAAAGGTATTTCCAGGTTTTGTGCCTTTGGTACTTAACTACCTGTTACGGAAGTAACCAGCACTTTTTTATCTCTACATAACCAGCTTTACAAGTTAATGTGAAAGCCGTGGACTGTAGTACGTTGTCCTTTCCAAGGTTTTATCATAAATCACAGGAATAATAAAATCGAAAACCCAACCCTTCTAGGAACATGTTCCAATGTAAGAATTTAAAACATATAATAAACAAATTAAACATATAATAAACAAACTTAACAAATTAAATGCATCATTTACTGAAAATACAAATACAAAAGCTGAACAGTACACTTATTTGCTAAGATACAACAATTACCTGAGTTACTATCTGTCTCCAACCGCGATGCTTTATCATATTTATTCTGGCAGTGTTTAATTTGATTGCTTTAAAGCACAGTAACCACTGAAGCTAGCCTAACTCTCTGCTGATACACTTAAATGTAATGGAATAAAAGTACTTCAAATTGACTTTGTTAAAGTAGAGAGTAGGGAGTTTCGTTAATACATGACCGACACTGCAGATAAAGAATACCTTTTGGTAACGTTGTTGAAAACAATGACAGCTGAAAGAGGTAAACCACGAGACCAAGTGGTGGTAAAACCGTTTTGTTTTATGCTGAGGTTTTACAAGTCGTTCACAAACGAAACTCTGCGTTGGCGTAATTGTTCATATCAATAGACCATAAGATAAGAATATACGAATCAAAAAGACGCCCTGGTGTGACAATATTTGTACTTGGGCCAAATTGGCTGCAGGTGAATTTTCATATGCACCTTGATCGAGAACCCCCTGCGACTAAGAAGACCAGCTATTGTGTATTGATTAAATGGAAATATCTAAGCGCTTTCTTCAGAGAAGTCGTGTTTTCTTTTTTTGATTGCAGAATTGAAGTTTAATACAAAGCGAACACGGGCTGGACTTTTTCAGTTTACTTAATTACATTTATAAAGATATGTAGAAGCTTCTTTTTTTTTCGAGAACACAAGAATCGCTCCTAGGTCAACTCCTTCAGTTTTCATCCTAACCAAATCAGATTTCCTCTACCACAAACCTACAGGATTGTATTGAAAACAGAAAAATTAGAAGAGAGGGCAAGCTTTGACCGAGAATTCGACAAAGGGAAAGTAATGACACGGTTTTTTTATCTCGGTCCGTTAGCGAGACACAACTAGCAGGGAAGGTAAGTTCTGAAGGACGATCACTAACTTGTTGATTATCAATCATCCAGTGGAAAAACCAGAGGCTATGTCATAAAGTAAATTCGGTTTTGTCAGAAGCAGTTTTAAATACTGACGCTCGCAAAAAAGAAAACAGTCGTAAATTTTGTGAAAAAAAGAAAGGCTAAAGAAAAGTTATTCTGCGTCAGCCTTAAAAAAACACGCGTGATCATGAGATACTTTTAGATAGCGGCAGTGGTACGATTGAGTAACAGTAATACAATTTGTTACCAGTAAGTAAACTAAAAAAATAATTTGTAGTGAGTTATAGTTGGTAAAATGAAATTTATCGGAGGATGAAATTTGGACGGAGAAGATTTTTAGAGTATGCACAATTTTTGACAGGTAATAAAATCCGGATTTCCCTGAAAAGAAAAGTCATGGTAATCGTCCTCTTACCTGCTCTGACTTGTAAAGCTGAGGCACAGACCCTACAAAGCATCAGGAAAGAATGGTTGTAGCCAATGAATCGTGGAGAGCTCTTTACTAATCGCAAGAAATTATATTTTGAACCGAATGAGATGGAATGCGAAATGAGGTGCTAAGATCTAAGACGAAGGTTGAAGGCATAATGGAGAAAATTCACTGTATAAAAGAACAGTGAACAGGGCACGTAGCCAAAATCAATAGCACTAGTTGCGCCAAAATAACATTAGAGCTGACATCCAGGTGAGGAAGATCAATAACAGGAAAACCAGAGAGTGAGACAGTAAAGAAGAAGTTGGTGGCAGTCAGTGAGTGAGAATGGCTTAGGATCTCAGTGGCTTAGGATCGCAGTGAACAGCATGGCAAGCTATTCAAACTCTTCTTTTTCTTCTTCTTCTTCTTCTTCTTCTTCTCCTTCTTCTTCTTCTTCGGCCTTCATCCGATGTCTGTCAGGTCGGCCGCTTGACACCATTTCTCCATTTGACTAGGCCTTCCCATTCTCCTCCTCTCGCTCCCACTTCTTTTATGTCTCGTTCTATGACGTCACTCAGTCTAAGCTTTTGTCGTCCTCTACTCCTCCTTCCTGTCACTAGTACCCACCGTACTATCTTCAAAATATTGTCATTTTCTCTCCTCATTGCATGTCCATGGCATTTTAACCTTGCTCCTCTTTCTTTCTCTGTTATTTTTCTTACCTTCAAAAATCTTTTTATGTCATCATTCATCCTGTGTTTCAAGAAATGTCTTTTTTCACAGAATGCAAACCCTTGTGATTGTGAAAGTTCTTTTTCCCCTGACCCAAACATTAGCACATAATTACCGGAGATATTAGAATCAACACGGAAGGAAACTCAGAAAGCTGCTATCGAAAGGTCCGAATTATGAAGAACCCCAAATGTTAACCTTACACAAAGCAGAAAAAGAAATAAAATTTGCACTTGATGAATGTATTAAAAAATTCGCCGACAAAACTAAATACAGTGCTTATTATTTTCATCACGGAAGGAAGAGATCAAAAGGAAACTTGAAATAGGAGCAGAAAATTAAAACGAATAGTAAAAGGCATAAAGCTTCACCAGTGATCAGTGCTTCAGAAGTAAAAAAATGCCTTGAGGGTTTAATCAGACGTTCATTATTGTTTCAATTGATAAAAAGCTGAGATTAAATTTACTTTCATTTGCAAAAGATTTTTACATCCAAACAGCAAGCAGAACTGAATCAAACCAGCACTGGAAACATTTATTTGTTCAGCAACTTTATAGCAGAGGAACAAATTTAGAAATTATGTAAACAAATGGAGTAATTTTGGTTTGCAGGTAACAGAAAAGGAAGTTTCTTTACTGATAATATATTGGTTACCAAAAAAAAGGGAAAAATTCTAGGATCCAGAACTTCCATTAAAACACTGACTAATGTTGTCTCAAGTTTCTTCAAAATGAATTTTTAACTCATAAAAACTTTTCTAGCAAAGCTAAGTTTTTACAAAGGCCAAACAAATTCTGGATGCTTCAAAATTCATTCTCTATTATTGCCAAACAGAATCCAATCAGCGAAAGAAAGAATGCTAGAACAGTAGCTACTTCTGGCTTTAATACTCCCATTCCACAGCACCATTCCACATGATTTAGTTTTGTGATGTTCTGGCTAACTCTTTGAGTTCGTTTCTAGATTAGACGACAGAAATCAAATTCTTCCTCCATTAGTTGAACCACAGAGGAAAAAAAATGGCGATAAAGTACCAAGCAATCTCTTGCTAAAATAGTTTCTTATCTTATAAGGATTTGCTACTTTAATGTTGGTAATCTTAGATATATGCATGCCATTGGAATCCGAACCGGTATTGACCCAGCCCTGTTTTGTGCCAAGCTTTTAAAACCTTTTACAGAGAAAAAAGGTTCTTTTGTCAAATTTGTTCAGAATATATACCACTGTACTAGACACTTCAATGATAACCTATGTACAGTAAATAATTTGGGAGACCTTACAATTTGTCACCGTGAAATTTATTTTAAAGAAATCAAGTTTAAGGTTGAATACCAAGGCAACCATGCGGCATTCTTGAACATTCATACCAATGTTATGGCTGGTATTTTCTTCTGTAAAATATTTATTAAAAGAGGGAATTGTCCTTTTTTCCCACCGTCAGCATGTCTCATTTGTCAGGTAACATTAAATCTGTTGTGTTCAATACTTTCAGAGTTCTCAAGGATCACAAGATGTTTATTTGTTGTAAGCGTATGCTACCTCAGGGTATAAAGGACAAAATGTTGAAGGCCCACCTGTAAAACGTTTATCCAATACGGGAACCAATTTTTACAAAGTAAATCGACTTTTCAATTGAAGAGATGAATATTTTTTCTGAACTTGTACTTTTCCATGTTTTAATGGATATCTGTTTTTCGTTTACGTTATAGTTACGCTATCAACAACATCCAGATTGATGAAAATAATAAAAATTTGTTAAACCTATGAAAATATCATAAAAAGATAATCAAGCTATATATATTTTGTATTTTCGTTTTTTATGTACATTAATGTTTCATACGAGTCCTCTGTCTAATCCAAAATAACAGATAACACTAACATGTATATTTTTGTATTTATATTGTATGTATACATAGATATTGTTCTCTGAGTATTATTTTATAGGGTATTGCCGGTATTAGAGCATTATACACAGAGTGAACAAGAAAAAGGGAAATCTAAAAATGGAGGACAATTATTCCAGGTAACTTTGGGCTAGGACGATCTTATTACAAAAATCAGTTGCCTGATGATCAAAGCACTATTAATCAGAAAGATGAATTTTTATTCTTTGGTGTTTACTCTTCGTGTATATATATATATTCATATATATATATTCATATCTTCAAACAATATGAAACTTTTTTTAATACATCATCCGCTACATAATGTTGTTTCGATATTTCTCCTTCAGACAATCAGAGAATGTAACGGACGGTGTCTCTTTAAAAAGTTAGATAGATAGATAGATAGATAGATAGATAGATAGATAG
>RDPX01000011.1:871620-888096 GCA_003991215.1 Morbakka virulenta | reverse complement strand
AACTTGTACTTTTCCATGTTTTAATGGATATCTGTTTTTCGTTTACGTTATAGTTACGCTATCAACAACATCCAGATTGATGAAAATAATAAAAATTTGTTAAACCTATGAAAATATCATAAAAAGATAATCAAGCTATATATATTTTGTATTTTCGTTTTTTATGTACATTAATGTTTCATACGAGTCCTCTGTCTAATCCAAAATAACAGATAACACTAACATGTATATTTTTGTATTTATATTGTATGTATACATAGATATTGTTCTCTGAGTATTATTTTATAGGGTATTGCCGGTATTAGAGCATTATACACAGAGTGAACAAGAAAAAGGGAAATCTAAAAATGGAGGACAATTATTTCAGGTAACTTTGGGCTAGGACGATCTTATTACAAAAATCAGTTGCCTGATGATCAAAGCACTATTAATCACAATGATGAATTTTTATTCTTTGGTGTTTACTCTTCGTGTATATATATATATATATATATATATATATATATATATATTCATATATATATATATATATTCATATATATATATTCATATCTTCAAACAATATGAAACTTTTTTTAATACATCATCCGCTACATAATGTTGTTTCGATATTTCTCCTTCAGACAATCAGAGAATGTAACGGACGGTGTCTCTTTAAAAAGTTAGATAGATAGATAGATAGATAGATAGATAGATAGATAGGTAGATAGATAGAAAGACAGATAGATAGATAGATAGATCGATAGATGGATAGATAGATAGATGGATAGATAGAAAGATGGATTAGAAGATCACGACACACTACAGTTAAATGTGTTTGAAGTGGAAAAAATTTTTCAAGGTTTCATTCTGAAGATTTAATTGAAGAAAAGGGTTTTGAATTACAGATTAATGTAATATGTATCTGCACCGAACATATGGATGCCAGCCCTCGGAAGCGAAATAAACAACTCCAAATTAGGCCAGTCAGTAGGTCTTTGAATATTTAAAAACCTCTGGAAGCCTCGCGTATTCTTTATCTGTAATTTTTCACTTGTTCCATCTACAATTAATGGAAATTAGATGCCACTTAAGAGAAATAAGTCTGCTTTACAAAAGACTCAGCATGGAATGATATGATACTTTTGTTAAATAAAACTATTCGTTGTTACAGAGGAGAATTACTGTTCTTACTGAAGCTTAAAATGATTCCACTATTCAGATTAGGCCCGAATTTGTATTTAAAGGCGATCTCAATACTAGTACTTAGTTAAGCCCTCAAAAAGTTTCGTACCGACTGTAACAGATGCTGGCTCGTATAGCGAACCTAACCAAACAAAGGGTCACAATTTGTTTTTAAAAAAAATACTGCATACATCAAGGATTACATTATTCGTATATTTCCATTCGAAAATTCATTCTTCTTTAATGAAGAGGTAAATGGAGATAACAAAGGAGATCATGATCGCCCAAATGAGATCTAATCGTACATAAATTCCTCGAAAAGGTCGAAACCATATGATCTACATGCTGGTGCAAGTTTGCATAGCATTGAAGTGAGCATATCAGTTTGATAAAAATCACTGTGGTTGACAAATAATCCTGACGACAATGAATCAAGAGTTTAAATCGGGGAAAACTCAAAAAGTTTATAGAGAAGATCTAATGCAGAAACCAAACCAAAAGAAATCGAAGGGTTTTCTGAAGAAAAAAGTTCAGGTTCTGTTCCCAGTGGATCTGCACTTGATCAAGAAGACTACCCCTTTGATTGTGAAGGGGAAATTGCCTTTCATAAAAATTTTAGTAATGAGATGAACCCAACCAGTTATGCTGAATCAGATAAAAAAGATGAGCCACCGACTCCGAATCAAAATATCGATAAAATAACCGGCCGAGGAACTGAGATAGTAATGGTAGTTGCATTCGAGGTTTGTTGTATTGGGCTCTCTGTGAAAAGATAAGGTCTTGAATGAAGATCCAAAATTCTTTGATAAGTTGGATACCCTTGCTTTACAATAAAATATCCAACAAGTCCCTTCCACATTTGACTAAGATTCAAGAGAAGGTATTTGACTGTACGTTAGTGCATAAAGAAAATGTATCCAGATAAAACGGAGAGTCAGGTCTCAAGAAGTGATTCTTCTTCAAAAAACGAAAGAAAAGGAGACGAATTTGAGCAAAACGCTTTTGACACGTTGGATAACTCATAAATTTTAGAATGGTAGATAAATTGTTTTAATTGGTTTTTTTTGCTTTGCATTTCTCGCAATCGTCAATTCATCATCAGGTTATTTTGACGATTTCTCTCCCACTTGCTTATTTTGTTTACTCTATCCTGTTTACTATACTTTTCAACGAGTTCTATAGTGTTATTGCGACCTAATTTTTTTTTTTTTGGGGGGGGGGGGCTTAAAGTACCTTTTTCTAAAAATTACAGTCTTATTCGTCTGTCTACATATGCAAAGGGTAATCCCATTAATTATTAACATGACCTTGTAAAGAACACTATGATTTGCAGGAGTTAGTGAGCTGTACGTGATATCAAGATTTTGGAATACAGATGGCAAAGATGAAATAGATTATTTTCGTTTGTTTTAAGCTCAGGGCTTGTTAGGAATATTAGGGTGTAAGTGGTTTTAAAATCAGGCGAAAAAGACTGACTGGTCTCATTTCTCTCATATAAATTTCTTGAAAAGAATCTTTACCAAGAACTAAAGCTTAACATGGGAAATAACTGTAAAGAAGGAAGTACTCATTCTCTGAAAGAAGGTTTATCACAAAAAATAGCTTATGACGTTTATTCCTTTGAAATATTAAGATAAGAATGGGATACTTTTATTTCCCTATCTTGCAATCAAGTCTAAAAAATACTATTGATGTATTTTATAGCTTTTGACCACAAATCTATGCACTTGCTTAATCGAAGAAATTCTTTTAAACAGATTGTGATGTGTTGCTTCTAAGACAAATCTCTTTCCTGAACGGCTTAATCATTTCACTATCATTCTTGTAATTTTTTATTGCATGATAATATAGACTGACTTGGTGAACAGATGCCGAATTGTACTTTAATAAAAGCGTCTTGTAACTACGCGTTTTTTAATTCTTGTATAAGCTTATGATAGCACCCATTGTATGATATCTAGAAAGTTGTAATCCTCAAATTCGTCTGTAATACTTTATTTTGTACTGTGCTGTTCGAGTATCCTTTCAGCAGATATCTCTTTCTAATCTCTAATCTTTAACTAACTTTCTAACTTTCTCTTCGTCCGTTCTCTGGCGTTTTCGCTCATATCTTTCTAACTTTAGAAAGTATTAGCACAAAGTACTCCTAAAATTTCATTACAGGAACAATGTATGATTATTAAACAGTATTCTTGATCTTGTTGTTCCTTTTCTTCCTTGGGAGTGGAGGAACGCTTTCTAAAATTCTCAACCATTAACTCTACCCAAAAGTACTCTAGCTTTGTAGGAATCCCTGTTGACTGTAAATTTAATAAAATTTCAACAAAGCATAAGGCTGAAGCTTGAATTGAATATTTTTCAATATATCAGTTGTATTGAAACATCTATCTTGTGATTTTGATGAAAAAATACAGAAAAAAAATCTGATATAAAACAGAGAGAAAAATTCAGTGGTTTCTCTCATCAAAATCTTTAAATGATAGTGAATTATTGTATTATTGATCATTTCCAGTTTAATTTGGCTTGTGTGATATTTTGTTTACAAAAACAGCTTGCCTCCGCAAGTAGAATTTCCACCTATATTGAGCAATTCAACTGATTTCCTCCAAGCTAAGTTTAACCCTTGTTGACAAGCTCTGAAACAATCTGGGTTGTATTTCTTAACTATTCCATTTCAAGGCAGGCTCTTTGGTTTGTTTTGACTGAGACTTTATCTCTTTTCTTATATACACCTCCTTTCACTCATTATGTCATTGTTCACGCTTATTGTTAAATACATTGAATTTTGTTGTTGTTGTTGTTGTTGTTGTTTTAACGTCCTCACAGGGACTTCTGTTTTGGCAATGAGGAATTTTTTGGCCGGATGCCCTTCCTGGCGCTAACCAATGGCTTTCTCTTTTGTGAATTTCCAAAGCAAAATAAATACATTGTATATAAAACTGAGAAAGTCTGTATAAAGCAAAATATTGTCAGCTGTCTGATGAATGCCATGGAAGAAATTCGAAGTCGTAAACAAACTGTTGTTGATTTTCTTGTGTACTTGTTATTACATATATATATATATATATATATATATATATATATATATATATATATATATATATTTATATATATATATATATATATATATATATATATATATATATATATATATATATGATTATATGATAGCTCCTACGTTTTTATGTGGTAGAGCACTGTTGCTGATGACATTTCATATTCATTTGTTAATATATATATATATATATATATATATATATGGGACAGCGAAACAGGTGTCTACGAATCGAAGTTTATATGCTCAATAATCTAAAACAAGTCATTTTTTGAGAGCGTTCAGTTTATTTCAAAACCTCGGTCAGTACAATTTGTTGAGAATAAATGAGGAAGTAATAGTGATTGTGAGTCTAGAATAAGCAAGATGTAAAATAATACATGAGTATTGATTAATGATGATTGAACGTTAAAAGGTGTGTTAATAATTGCTTACAAACAAACCAAGTTAAGTTTAAAAAATGTCACAAACTAGGGAGCCAAAAACAATGAGCATAGTGTTTGTAAAAAAGCACCCTGTCTCTGCAATGATTCATTTGTCTAAAAAGTATCAATACTTCGGTCTGACATCTCAGACCAATTGATCTGAGAAGTAAGACCACTGGTAGTTGTTTTTACGATCGATTTCTGTAGCCAGTGACAAGAGGTTCATTATGATGTTTGTGTCAAGGAAATCTTGGCTTATCTCATGTGGTGAATAAAGCCTTTTAAAGTATCCTTTAGGAAGTATTCGGTGTACTATTTATTACCATACGGAGCCCTTTGCTAAGTGCTTTTCTGCGCCGAAACTGACGATAACATACAGATGTGTCTTTACTTGCAAGCTCCCGTGTTATCCAATTTACTTATAAGTAAAGCAACTTCGTCCTAAACTCGAGAGAACTGGGAGAGCTACTGCTTTACACTAAATGTAATTTGCCTCAGAAAATACAAATAAAATATCTCTAAAATAATCATTCATAAAATGATATCAGTCTCCTACACTAAAAAGTTCTGTTTCGTGTTCTGCATATGGGCTTGACTTATTCAATCGCAAAAAAAAGAAGAAAAAATCTCTTGGTATGTATAAACCATTCTTAAATTGACGATATTAAGCTTCTAATCTATTTTAAATGCCAAATCTTCGAAACAAACTACATTCACTTAATTCATAATACCATTCATACTAAACAAACATACTAAGATAAACAAATACAAAGACCACCGCCTCAGTTTTCGTCACACGAAAAGTTTCACATTTGGATGGCTTTTAAACAAATACCACTGTGAGTTTGTTCTTGTTGTTATTCTTCGTTCTTTTAAATGGCTGGTTTTTTTAGTTCACACAAATCCATGTAGTTATAAAAAGATTTTCTTTCTCACGTCACTATTCGCTAAAATTAAAAATAAATGTTATTTTCAGGTGAGGCTGCGTCCCGTTCCGGTTATTTATAACTGAACCTAAAATTGGCGGCAGAATTTTGTGTTTTGAGTTTAATGAAGCTAATAGTTCTTTTTAAGTCAAAAATTTTTGCCATTAAAATATTTCACTCGGACAATTATTTTTATGGAAACAATTAGTGTTTCTAAAACTGGACAATATCCGAAACTGGGAAAAAATAAAAGCGTTTTTAGAAAACAATAATGAGATTTTTTATAATTCAATACTGAAATCCAAATTACAAAGCTTTTTGCACCGAATTAAAAATCGTTGAGCAACTTAAACCAGGGGTTTTGTCTAAGAAATTTCTGCAAAAAGTGGAGGTATGAAATGTTTGTTGTCACAGATACTGCAGTTATACACTTGCTGACTTTGTAATATTCAATACTGTGATTTTCAACGTACCATGGCACATTTTGGTTTCAGGATTAAAGATGGCCGCAGGAGCACTTTCATTCCTTGTCAGGTAAGTAAGAATGGATTTGGCCGTTTAGGCTCCAAAACTCTTTGGAGGAATGTCTAAATAAAATCCAATAAATATTGGATTTTAGCGCAAGGTCGACAAACGAAGGAAGGCGTATATGACGATGATGATAATGATGATGACGATGATGATGATGATAAGGCACATTCCACAAGGGAAAAAGATGGAAGTTGCCAGCAGATTATTGCTGTTTTGACACAATTGCGTACTTAAAAAGAACTTCTATCTAATAATTTTTAATTTTGCCGTACACCTAAAGGAGTGATATAATTTTTATTTATACTCAGCCGTAAACATTTATTATTCATTTACAAATTATCATTAAATGACTTTGTTCGATGATTCACATTATTCAAGTTTGATACTTCATTGTTGAGGCTGCAATGAGCTCATTCTTGACTAAAATCTGTCCCTCAAATATTCATTTAGGATAATGTTCATTCAGATATATATTTCTTTAGGTGATAAGTGGCGATAATCACTGGCCTTGTTTATAGTGATCTATTGATCATTGTTTTTACCAAAATTGCTCTTGAATCTGATTTTAACCTACGACCTTGATACCCTTGTTCCGATTTAATTCTATTTCACTTCTTTCCCCATTTACCCTTAATTGGAGATGAGTTAATCGTAGGCTCTGAAGAAATATACAGGCAACCACCTATTACATATTTTGATTTTTCAAATCAAGCATGGAATTGTTTACATCACAAATCAGACGCCTGTACAAAATACCTGATTGAGAATTCTTGCCACTTTAAGTCTTAATAAAGCTGATAATTTTTTCCACTATCATATAAAATAAGTCAGTTATCTAGCTGCAAAACTCTTGAATCGAAAGTTCGTTGAAGCCAATTCGAAAATCCGAAAGACTTAACAAATTGATATGTTCAACACACACATTTATTAGATACTATTTATAAAATATCAAAGCTCATATTTCCCTAACCTAGATAATTAAATAAGAGCCACACCATTGTTTGAACAATGGTTTTTAAGTTCTTTAAAATGTTTGTTTTGTCTGCTGACCCTCAGTAAATCAGAAACAGGCTCCCTCGCAGCTGATCGTTAAGCTGTCTTTATACCTGTTCGTTCGAACTAAGGATATAATCAATATGCATTTTTAATATGGCAAGTTCCCTTCCCCCTTTTAAGTTACATTCATTAATTTAGAACATTTATTTAAAAAACAATTAAAGTATGCATTTAGGCTTAAATTAGAAAATTTTAGAGGATACTGAAGCTCTATAAAAATTATGGCTATTTATGTAAAGTATGTACTCTCACATTTGTGGGATTAATTTTATCCAAATGTTGTGTAAAAGTTGGTGCTTTCCACTTGACAAAAAACTGCTTTTCTCAAAGTCAACCTGTATGTAGTGTTTATGTCCATATTGTATATGTCAATATATGAAATATAAATTTATATAACACATGTGCACATTCAAACGAGACATAGCAAATTAAAAACATACTTTCTGTTAACAATATCCAGCCATAACATAACAAGAAAGAGAAAATTGTAGTGACTTGGTAAAACAGAAGGGGTGAGAAGGAAGACACCCGGAGGGTGATGGAGCTGAAAATAACCAGTGAAACCAAAATTGGCTTGACATAATCAAAGAGGGTAAGGTAGAGCGGAGTGTGGCCAGAGAGCATTCGAAGGAGACAGAGCTCTGGAAGACCAAATAAGAGAATGGAAGTACAGCATACTTGCAGGAAACAACTATCCAAATAGGAGACAGTAGTGAATGGTGAAAAGTTAAAAAATGTACTTTGTTTCTGTTTGCATAGCTTTAAAAACATTAAAAACATTTTTAAGCCAATGTCTGTAAGGCAGTAAAGCTAAGGTGGGCAGCAACACCTACATCTACAGTAGGGTAATACAGGATATGGAGTGGGTGGCTAAGCTATTTTCCCTGCCTCCTTTTATTCCAATCTTCAGTCAGGTACTTATTTACTGGTAGTTTGACAGAGGGTCAAGATTTGGTGACTCACCGAAAACTCAAGGCTTAATCTAAGCTATTTTTCGTTGTTGCTGTATTTAGATCTCAAATCTCTAAAAATCCCTTTTACTTTTATTACATGTTCACTCTCTAGCTATGCTAGAATATTTTGGCTATTTCAAAGCATGTAGCGACCAACATCGGAAACAGGACATAGCTGCTAACAATCAGTTCAGCTGGTTTAAAAAGTATTTGCGAATAGTTTAAGTACATTCCCTGATGACAGTAAAGTTATTATCATACAATATGAACGTTTAAAATAAACAGCTATGATGAGACGAACGAAAGCATCATTGGTTTAAAACTGGATAATCGCTTTGTCCATTTCTCTCACTAAGATATGGCAGCGGGTTGTTTATTCCATTTCTTTTCTAGATCCTAAGTAACCGGGGCTTTTTTTTGTCGTAATGATGTCACGAATGCCCAATGGACAACGATGACCTTTAATATCTATTTATCACGCAAAAACGTCTTGCATCTGGATTTTTTGGAAGCGATTCATAATCAATATCGTCCAGGATATATTCAATATCGTCCATGGACAATTTTTAGATTGCGCTAATTTTCCCCTTAAATGAAATGTCGGATTCCACATTGGTTGTTTTACGTATATCAGAAAAAAATTTGTAGATCTCATTTTTATCTGAGTCATGTATACTTTGTGCTAGGATTGTGAATTGGTTTTGTTCGACAAGGGCAGAATTGGTGATCACTCAAAGTGCATTCCTTATGAGCTCTTAGTGATCATCTGTAAATGACAATGGAAGAGCAGAACAGATGGCAGAAAATCGTAAATCGTATACATTGATAATCAAGTTTTAATCGATTTTTTGTTTTGGAGTCAAGGCTACGATTATTTAGAGTTATTGCCCTCTCTGTACTTCAGAGAGTTATATCTAAAGTATTGAATAAACTCTATCTAATCTTTAGAAGATACAGCTAGAGTTTCAAAATTAACTTCTGACATTATTCGTTGTTTAATACCAAGTGCAGCTGGGATGTGAATGATTTGGATTTGAAGAACGAATGACCTTTGGTCATGCACAACTAAAATCTTCTCGTGTCACGATTTGTCTTTCCTGTAGTCAAAAAATATGTCACAATAGCAGTCAAAGAAAAAAGCTTAGACAAATCTGACTTTAGTAAAATAATTCTTATGATTAGTTACAAAATCCCTCAACGTCGGTCTTCCTAGGAAATGGGTTTTTTATTTACGCCTCGTTTGTCTTTGATTTACGAAAGCACAAAATATCCTATTTAATATTTATTCATCATTTAGTGTGAAGTCAGAGTTGAAGCAGAACTAATATGCATGAAAAATCGATATGTTCTTCTTAAGTCTTCTAAAGTATGTATTGTAGGAAAAGAAAATCCTAGTGCTGTCATCTTGTCATCTCTGCAAAATGAAAGTACATACTCTCCGTTAAGAGCTTTTTATAAACACACATATGGAATTCTTAGAAAATGGTTCGACTCTGAACCATTTCATGAAGAAGAGTTTAAAAAAGAATAAATAATACCATATCAACTATAAGTTCTTAAAAATAAACATAACTTCTATTAACTTTATTATAGTACACAAACAAAAATAGAGCAAAAGAAAAGGTGATTTGAAATTTGTGGCCCAGAAACCTCCACAAAAGCAACTTACTAGTTAGGTTTGTAATATATCTCTATGGCTACCTTCAAGAATCTCATATGTTATGTTCTTAAAATAGATTTAAAATATAATTAGAACTTTGTAACTAGCAAGGTTACATTTAGAGCTCAAAGATTTTTATCACAGCTTGCTTACTTCTTAAAGACTATTCAAAACCAACCAATAAAATTGCTGGGAAGCCAAAACTTTTAATAGCATGTTGTCCAAAACAAGTACTCTACATTTAAAAAATGTGAAGAACTTTCAGAAAAAAGGGTTAAGAAAAATGTGATTGTCAAACTATTGAGTACTTAAAATGAAGCATGACATTATGATGGTGAGAAATCAAACTTGATTTAAGGACGACATTAAATTATTATACTGTTGTCTACTGTGAGACCAATTTGGACTACCACAATAACTGAAGGATTGATACTGTGATCAAGAAAACAAGGGGTTAACAAATCAAAGCCTGTTCTTGAAATAAATGTCTCATATATATATATATATATATATATATATACATATATATATTTACATAAAGCAAAACACGAAAAATAAGAACTATGATTGCAACTAATAGTTCTTATTTTTCGTGTTTTACCTTATGTATATTGCTCTGCTATATGGATTGAAAAACTTTCCTTTCCTTTCATTATGGTAAAACGTTTCTACAATAATTTTATTAAAGTTACGTCATGTTTTTGGTAGTCCTTTCCTGAGGATAGCATTGCCATTGAATTTAACCTCGCCTTACTCTTGGTATTCTAGAAACGTTTTTTTCATCTTTTTAGAGTTAAGAAACGCATTTCTCCCTCAAGAGAATTAATGGAGTTGTCACTAAAATGTTCAATAATGTTACCAAATCCTTGTAGGTCTTCTCCAAATTATTCTCAAGAATAAATTCCATTAGTGCCAAAGCACCACAACATTCCTGAAATTCAGCCCTTTTCACGAAGGAAAGAAAAGTCAGATCATGCTGGACATGGCCAAGCATGGTATATGCTTCTACAACCACTTTTAAGACCTGAAAGGCAAACATTTCTGTATAGATTTTTTAAAAATTTTGCATCGACTAATTCGGAAAAAAGAAGGCTTCTTTTAAAAGAAAACTGTGAGGTGCAATAATATCACATGGCTCTCTTAATACCCTAAATTGGTCATCCAGTCATCTATATGCCTGGAGTTGTCTGTACCATTCCTGTAGGTTTCAATGTTATTTCATATTTTATTTAACTCAAGAATGAAATCCTGGATACAATTCTCAATCGAAGTAGGATCGATGTCAATTTTTTGAAATTATGCAGACAAAATGTCAACAGGTGGCATCACATCATAAAGAGGGTTAGGAAAAAATTAAATTCATCACCTTCCAGCCAATGCAACAAACCACATGCCTTTGGTATAGCAGCATAGTCAGCACTTCATTTTCAGATAATGACTTTAAAACAATTTCCATGGTTATCATTTTGTTGAAATTCTGTTTGTAGTAGGTGACTATTAAAATTCCATCTGGTTTAAACAAATCAGTGCAACCTTATTCCAATAGCTGCTCAAACAACTGAATCCTTTTGTTTGAATAGCCAAAAAGACTGAGAATCCAGTAAAGAATATACATTCTTTAGTGTTGCCAGGCACAACCTCTTGGAGGACGAAACTGAGTTACTGTGCATAACAATGTATGTAATATGTATTTCGATATGTTTGTCTTACTATACCCTTTACGCCACCCCCATTACCACTCATGACTTAAGCGCAACGGTGGCATATGGGCAATTAGTTTTCTGGGATGATCGGTAAAATTAAAAGCACACTTGACACTTTCAATAACTCTCTGCGATTGTTGAGAAAGTTGAGCATAGGGCCAAAACCGTTCTACTATCCTAGTCTTCACCACATATTTCAGAACAAGAGGTAACCAACAACAACATTTGCATCGTTTGAGATAGTGGCTAAAAACTGCGTATCCTTATCTCCTGTCGAACCCTTCTCATGAAACATTATACATAATATTCAATAACTCGTTTTGAATTGTCTTTGAAGTACCATTAAATACTGCTGCACTATCCAGATGACCCTCCAAGGCAGAATCCAAAGAGGCTGCAAAGTCAACTATACCTACAAAAACCCACTAGCATTCTCCGAGCCTGATATTTTATCTTGTCCCTGTGAAGCAAGCTCAAAAGCTCCATATCCTTTATGCAGTCGACAACTTTGAGACAACATAACCGATGTGGTTAACTTCTACATTATGTTATCTGACCAGAGAATGATGAGACCCACTTGGTTGCTCAGCAGCAATTACTTGACCCGAAAACCAAGCAGAACACGTTTATCAACATCACCTTTTGTCATACCATTATTTCATGGGTTTTTCAATAAAATTTTTCCACTCATTGATACCAGTTTCCCACCCGGTACTGGTCACTGATAGGGTGTCCAAATAAAAGACAAGAGACGCAAAATGCTCTTCCAAGGTTTATGTAAGCTGTAAGCCATTAGAATCTTTCATACCAAGTGAACTGAAATTTTCTACCAGAGCCAGAAATGTCTAGCCAAGTGGATTCATCTCGGCCTAATAATCTGACTTCAAGCCTTTCGTCCATGCTTAAAAATGAAAGAACCTAAACGTAAGGGAAGAAACATTACTCATTGTCAATTTGTACGTATATACTATAAGATAAATATAAAAATTAAATCTCTGAATAGTCACTTATCGGGGGAAGATCCAATATTTTCTAGAATTGCCGTGACTAATAATCATAGGCAGGGTATGGCTGGATAATTGATGGAAATCAAAAAGTACCCCTTACGAATACAACAATCGTATGGGTACATATGAAAACAAAAGGCACACTGTTGGAAAATCGATTATCAAAAATAAAGTATTGGACCATACCTCTAGGAATCTTGCCAACAGCATTTTTCTATTTCTTGATTCAACTTTGTTTTTTTTATTTTTTGAACCACGGGTAGAGTCTCTTGCCTTCTGAAGAGTTCAAAAGAGGAGCTTGGGTTCAGCCCAGGCACCCAACTGAGACGACTGCAGGAAAGATTAAGCGAGAAGACAACGAGGCCAGCTTTCACCCAACCTCAAGTCATTTTCACAATGCCCATTTCTTCTGAATGGTTGGACGAGGAAGATACCCGCCAAGGTAGAGAGCAGGCCAAGTGACAAAGAAAATAGTGAGATACAACAAAGTAAAATTGTAAAAACGACCCAATATCTGCATTTATTTCGAGGAACCCAGCCCCTCCTGTCCCTATTTGCGAACCGTTACTGGTAGGGGTGCACATCCGAGACGTAGAACTTTGTCTTGTGCTACACAAGAAAATACCACGAATAACTAAACCATTTTTCATACCTGGACTAAAATCACACAAAAAACACGTTTTTGGTGGCAAAAACCAAACATTTTAACTTCTACACACAGAAAGAAGAAAGTACATTAGATTCTAACCAATTAAAAGACGTTTGCAAACATACACGAAGGCATCGTGTAAGTACCGAGAAATTATATGAAATGAGTGATGCGTGCCCACCAACAAAGAAGTCAAGATGGAAAATGGTTGGACATGTGCTAAGAATGAATGCTGAATCTCCAGCTCAGAAAAGTATGCGGCAACATTTTGAAAACAGGGAAAAGAAGAAGAGGTTAAGAGGTAGACCAAGAACTCCCCTGGTTACTAAATTAGAATGTAAAGACAAAACTGCTAGTAAACGTAATCCTGAGCTGATTATTGTAAAGAACTTGTACAAATATGAGGACTTGTGTTATCTGAAAGAAGCAGCTAAGGACAGGATAAAACGGCAAAAAATTGTTTATTTAGTTTAGGATTCTGGGTAAAACGAAGATCTGTGTGTTAATCATATTCAAGTTCTCCCACAAAATTGCGAAAGGATGAGTTTGCCAATTGAAGAGCATACCTTGCTCCAAACTGAAAACCCTTTATATATATAAAGTTCGTTTGATTTCTCTCTTCATACTCTTCTTTCTCATACTTTGTCAATACCTTTGCTCTTATTTCGACATTTCTATATTTTCTTTCGTTCGTTTATGGCTTCATGATCTGACGTGGTGGTGGCATTTGGCTATTGTTGCTGGGGAGCCATATCTTAAAAGCTATCTCGATTTTAAAATTCCCCGAAATAACTGATATGTTCATTGAGTGATGATCCACGATTTCAATTTAACATCTAGCCTGCGTTTTTCATCATTTTTTCGCAATCTTTTTAGGTATTACATTTCTGCTCGCTTGTTATTCCATAACTCTTTTTTTTCTATACGTCATTGTATTGTCCTTGTCCTGTCCCCCTGTGTATCTTGTTTATGTGGTCTATTTCTGTTTCCCGTGTAATATCACCGGCTGGGATCTCAACACTCATCTAATATAATATTAATTAAAAAAATTGCCTCTTAGAACCCACTGTAACTATGACTTGCCTTTGTTTTAGTATAAATAAGATACACAAGATTACACAAAAATATAGGAGCTCCTGCTACAACAGTCAAGCACTCTAGCAGTATGAGTAACATTAACAGAAGAAGAGAATTATGACTGCTCTTTGAAGAACATTTTTTTCGACTGTGGAAGTGACGAATCCACATGGCGGGAAATCTATCCTGCCTTTTCAGTCTTTATTCTCACATTTATGATATTGCTATAACTGTGAGAAGTGCAGAATCACAATACGTGATATGAAGCACAACAGAGAGAGAGAGAGAGAGAGAGAGAGAGAGAGAGAGAGAGAGAGAGACACACAGAGAGAGAGAGAGACAGAGAGAGACAGAGAGACAGAGAGAGAAAACCACCAAGATCCACTTACAGGCTTAAATTAATAGAGAAAATAGAAAGCTTCTTCAAAAGAATGCGATGGAAAGCCCTGTTCCTCCTAATGTTACCACCTGTAATCTTTATTTTTTGATGAGCCGCCTACTTTATTTGTTTATAAAAAGCCTTTATTTGTAGTATTATTGCTTGATGATCGAAATATCGTGAAACTATTAGTTGCAATCATAGTTGTTATTTTTCGTGTTTTACCTTATATATAATATTTTATGTTTATATTTTATATTTATATTTTATATTTGATATTTATATTTAATATACTTTTTTCTTTCTTTTTTTATTTTTAACGTCTTTTTTCCAGCAATTGGGACTTTGTTTTGGCAGTGAGAAATTTCTTGGCCGGATGCCCTTCCTGAAAATAGAGATGAAATTGCAATTAAGCTGAGCCCTTAAACTGACATTAACATTCTGAGGATAACGTATAATACCAAGGCCTTTCCCTCCAATATTGCTTTCTGCTGTTGCTATTTTGAAAGAACACAGGGTACCAAACCTTTTTCAGAGATTTTTAGTAAATAAAGACAAAAGTGTACGCTAACAGGTTATTTTAGAAAGGACACACACATATATATATATTAATTGAAACATCTGTTAGTTTAGTTCCAGTTAAGTTTAAAATGGCCTATCAACTAAGCTATCGGCAATGATATGTACACACCCAATCACATGTACCCCATCTCATCGTTTGTTTCCCTTATTCCACCTTCCAGCATAAAAGAAGTATCATGTCATTTTGAAAACTAGTCTTTGAAGATGATTAAAGAGGGCTGGTCGAAAATTACGACGGACAGATGTTTGTAGCACAACTTCTTGTACCGCGCCTTGCGTAAAACTGCTTATTGCATTAAACAGATTTAGGGTATAACTGGATTCAACACAAATCATAGATCACAGTCAAAGAGATTACAAACAAGCCACGTATCAGGTTTCAACTCAGAAAGCCCTCAAGAATCACTCTTCCATTGAACTTAAACTCGGTTGAAATGCTATGAAAATGCCCTTGAAGCAACCTGCTGCATTAAACATAACGCTGATCTCAAGTTTCGCCTTGCAATATACTGACCGAGTCTCAAACCCGTCAATTAACCTTTAGACCTTGCAGCAAAAGTTGTTCTGTGTCACTTCCTATTTGACAAATGTGCTGGAAGTCATATCCAGTCATACCCTTATCCGCGCTCACATCACAATCTCTAGACCGGAGTTGTTTTCTTTCAGAGTCAACAGGCAACCATTATCTGATTTTTCCCCCTTTTATTCTATTCTTGTTTCCTTGTGTATCCATATTCATGGATGACGAGTACGTCCGTAAAAACATCACGGGGAAAATTTTTTATGAATTTCGTTTTGGGAAAGAAATTTTACAAGGAACCATGTGACGTCTGATGATTCTCATGCAGAGTGTTTACATATTTCATTTGAAAATCTCAAGAGCTAAACGTTTCCTTTTTTATTTGTCCTGAGTCAACAAGTCAACGTAAGACATACGCCTGAAGATGAGATCTGATAATTTAAAAATCCAGGCAATGATACCACGATGGCTTTTACCATATTGGGATGGGCCTAAATAGAGAAATGAATATATGACAGGACCAGAACTCACCCAGAAAATTGATATTGAAATCAATTGTGAAGTTTTAACTTCAAAGAGTGTAGTGCTTTTGACTCACTTGGAGAAGTAGATTTTCTTTTAAAATATAGCGTTTCCTATTTGAGGTGCGGGTTGGTGGTATCTAACGAGTAGTGATCCTCGCGTCCACTTTTCAAGGCAACCTCAGCGCTCTCTCGTTTAGAGAACGTCATTTATTTTTCTTAATCCGTCACTGGTGAAATACTCCATATTTGGGGGGGGGGGGGGGGA
>RDPX01000011.1:849978-868076 GCA_003991215.1 Morbakka virulenta | reverse complement strand
AAAAAAAAAAAAAAACACTCTTGTGATTTCTTTTAAAAACACATATAGTGGTGTGTGTGTGTGTATATATATATATATATATATATATATATATATATGTTAAAAATTTGTTTTATAGGCTGTGGGGGTTTGTGTGTGTGTGGTTGGGATATATCTCGTGTGTAAAATATATATATATGTGTGTGTGTGTGTGTGTGTGTGTGTGTGTGTGTGTGTGTGTGTGTGCGTGGCCAGCAAAAGTTAGAAGGTCAAATAAATTTTGTGCGAAGGTCAGATGATGTATGTATTTTCATCAGAAAGGCAAATACTAATGGCGCTGTTTAAACGACAGTGTTTAGTGAGTATTGACGAAAGCAGACCAGCAACATCGACAGCCTTATGCCAATGGTCTCGTACTTAAGCTCACTCACCAACTGTTTTTGATAACAAAATATTTTCTGTGCTAAGCTGAGGACTGATATTCTTTCCAAAACTCGATATTTGATAATAACAAATGATGCACTGGGTCTCAACACATTAAGCTGGGAAGATTGACAATAATAAAAGACACTTTTCACCCGGTAACTGATTACTCAGCAGAAAAGTGGATGTCTTCCCTGGCTGTAATGAAGTTAAAAGAAAAGGCAACAGTCTCTCCGTCAAGGTAAATTTATATCAATGCATATTTTAAGAATTTTTTAGTGTTTTTTGAAAAAATTATGAACAAGACCTTATTTATTGGCCAAGGTTCACTTATTTTTGAGTAGGCAGAGCAGCCAGAGAGTCCTGGTTAAAGAAAAGGGGCAGTATATATCTTATATATAACTGATTCTTAAAGTAATTTATTAAGCATGGTAATAAAATCATTAAAAACAATAAAATGAAGATATAATTATGAAATAGTTTCTATACTGAAATAAAAAGGAAGAGGGTTTCCGCATGCACCTGGGATTTAAGAAGTTTAATAGTTAACAAATACATTTTCAAAAATTTCTTCCCTTATCCAATCTCTTGATAGTATTACTAAGGTTTTTATTTGGTTAAGAATGGGCAACAACCCAAGCAAATTTTACTTTTGGTTCAATGCAGGAATGGTACTGGAAAGAGGGAATGCGGTTGAAAGCCGTTTTTTCAATTTCAAACAAATTCTGTTTAAAATTAGTTTCAAAAAATTTGTTGCCTCCATTCATCCTGTATAAAATTACACAACAATAATGCTGTATTTCCGATAACCCGAAGATTTTGTCACAGAGTTTTATCTCGATTAATAAATTCTCTTATGTTTATTACTCTTTAAGTCCAAACATACAATAATATTTGATTTAAGCTATGCTTTAACATCATTTTCAAACTTCTAAAGCAGACAAACTGTGACCTACGTTTGGAGGAGAAAAATATATAAAGTTCCTTAAAAATTACTATAGTTCTATGGATACAGTCATTTTTATTTTAATGCTTTCGGAAAGGATTCTTCCTCTTTCAGTTTGGGAAAACACATAATGCTATTGTTCGTCAACCCTGGTGTTGCTGGGAGCGAACAAGCAACAACCGTAAAGAAAAGCAGACAAGGAAAATTCTGACTTCCAGTTACTGAAAAAAAGGGAAATGTCATAATCTTCATTTTCAAATACTCCTTAAAGGACCCGCTGGAAAATGTGCCGACTTTCAGAATTTGCGAATCGAAAGTATTTTTTACCAACATTCAAGGAAAAAGAAAGACAGTGACATTTCACCAATTCAGTGCAAGCTGATGTTGGCCTGTTTTACAAACTGGTAGACAAGTTATCAAATGAGACGTTTGTTCCGAAATACACTGAAATATGCAGTGACTGTAAGAGTTTAATGAAATGTGGACTTTTTCCTGGTTTTCAAAACGTGCTATAAGGTTTAATGCTTTTGCTACCCTGGTCAATTGACTAGTATGAACATTTTCACTGAAACAAATTTTAATTGCATTAACTTTGTTGTTTAAATAAGGATTTTAGCAAGAGTAGTGAATAGAGGTGTGTTTCCCATGAAAAGAGATGTGGCCTTAAAACTCCGGTGGCAATTTGTGCGAACGACAGGTTTTTTATTAATTATAACTTCTCATGATTGTTCTTGGAACAAATAGTAAAATGGCCCTCTTTTATATTTCTCATTACAGTATGAAGACCAAAACTGAGGGCACAGTGGTATTCTGGCCCAGTGGAGGTCCCACAGACTCTGCTCTATGTAAAATACCCAAACTATGATTTGTAAGTTATTTACCAATATTGTAATGGCTTCAAAATAATGTGCTTACCATGTAAAATAAGAGAGACGTGGATTTAAGGAAACATAACTTGACTATGACCAGATACAAACTCATGTCTGTTAATCCACTCGAGCCTTGTCTTTGCTGGACAGTTTTTGCGCTATCACTAGTGTTCTCCAGTATACAAAAGCCACCAGCCTGAACCAACTGCCATGCAATCGGATTAACAGTGAATGCAGTGATTTTACAAAGATAAGAATAGGTTTGACACAGGGGTGTGCGATGCCTTTCAATTTGCTCAACTGTTATACCGAGATGGTCCTAACAGAACTAGAAACTGAGAGATGTTTGAGAGCTACTGTACAAAATATCACAAACATCAGGTATACCTACAACTCGGTATTGATGGCAGAGGCAACTCAGTATTTCCAAAGACATCTGGACACAGTTGAGAGTGGAGAAAAATTAATGTTAATTATTTCCACTAAAATAACATGTATGGTTGTTTCACAGAAGAAGGAAATATCAAAATGGAGTGTACAAGTAAAAAATCAGGAGGTTAAGCCAGGTGTTCCTTTTAACTGTCTTATCATAGAAGATGCCAAGTGTGGAGAAGAAGTCAAGAGGAGGATTGCCTAGGAAAAATCGCTGTTTCCAAATCGCTGAAAAATCAGCCTTTATAAGAAAACATGGTTACATGGGCTAAGCAGAGGTGTGTATCGCGCGCGCGCGCGTGTGTGTGTGTATAGAATGGAGTAATGGTCAATAACACAAGACGCAAGAAGAGGTTTGGAAAGCTAAGAGAATGTAATTAGTGGAGCACGTGGACAATTAAAAATTCTTAAGAAACAGGCAAACTTGGGTTTTTTGGAGACTTGAAAAGAAAAGGGACTTGAATAATCTTGCATTGAGAGGTAAGATAGAAGGTAAGGAGTGCAGGAAGAATAATATATCTATCGTTGACTGAAGTCTAAAGAACTGGTTAGCCGGACAATACTTGGGGACAAAACTGGGAAAGCTTGCTAGAGGGAGGAAGTTGTGCCAGCACATGATAAAAAGGAAGACGAATTATTTTTTTGGAACTTGCTATTTGCCGAAGTAGAAATTTGTAAAAATTAAACAAATAACTGAGACAGTTGGTAATACCACAGTTAAATCAAAGTGAAATAAACCCATGTGTAGAAAACCAATTTGATACAAGCTCTACCACACAAAAAAAGAATAAAAATTCTATTTCCTAAAATTATGTAACCAAAAAAGAGTAAAGTAAAGTAAAGTCAGTAAAAACAAAAGCATTGTTTTACTGACTTTATTTTTTCTACCATTAAATGATTTACCTATTTAGCTAATCTGCTAAATTGATTACATCCAGAGCTGTATAAAGTAAATATTTATCCCTCAGATGAAACTTTAGAGGTTTTTAATGTAAAAAGATGTGCATGTTGAATCTCGTCTGGAAAGGCAGCTCTCCTAGCCGAAGGAATTTCTCCAGAGGAAAAGCCCTTGTATTAACTTGAATACTGTTGGTTCAAATATCTTAGTTTAGGCAGAGGTGCAATGTAGGGTTAACATGTTCTCGGATGACGTCAGGACAAAAATAAATAAATGAAGAAAAAGATCCAGAAATAATGCCCAATTGGCTTTGAAAACGAGTGGACATCTCTTTTGTCGTGTTTCCCAAGCTTAAGCTTCTTTTCCCCTTCTTCTTTACTGCCTTAATATCTCAAGGGTCCAATCACTCTCAAATAATAACTTCATGATAATTTGTCTTCAGTATCATCTTCTGCAAAATTAAGCTGCTTCAATTTTTTTGTGAGCCCTGGAGCGACAATTTCCTGACAGAAATCCAAAGGACATTGGAAATTCAAGACAAACTAAAAGTGAACTCAACAACTGTTAGTAATGAGCATTGGTTATGTGGTACTCGCTTTTAAGTATAAATCTTTAAAATTCTTATTAATTATTACATAGTCATTTCAATACCCTGGCAATATGAGAAGTATCTCTCGAAATGTAGTTCAGAAAAAGGTTACTACTCTACAGTAGTATTGTACTAGTGTCAATCCTAAGGAAATTTCTGCGGGTGATATTTGCTTGTTAGTGAAGTGGAATTGAGATCATGACCCTAATTACAGTGAAGTCTACGTCTGACGAACTCTCATGCAACCAAATTTCAATTACAACGAACCATTATTTTATCCCCTGCTTACTCTCTCCTTTGTATCGATTCCAAGTAAAACAAATTTTGCTTAGAAAAAAATTATAAAAAGCTCCCTTGAAATTCATTGTATCAGCATTTCACCGAAAACATTTCATATAGCAATATGAATGTAAGTGGGTAGAACAAGTGAGATCTTAATAGGACCATAATTTTTTTAACAGTGGAGGAATGTGATATCGTAAAAATAAAAAGGATCCAATATCAATTTTCTTTGACAGCTTACCAAATCGTGTCATAACAGCATTCGATTCAAATTTGTTATCAGGTTTTCATTTAACGGCCCCTTGACTTCACCAATGTTGTGTCTTAAACCATTCGATGAGATAATTTAGGATTCCCTACGAAATCAAACTATCCTTTTCTTTGATTTTGTTTTATTTATTTATTTTTAAAGCCTAAAATAATGACTCGTTTCTTTTTGAAAGCATATAAAAATAACATACCTTCTTTCAACTACTTTTTTTCAAAACAAGTTACTTTTAGCTACACATTGGACTAACAAAGAGGGGAAACTGTTGCACACAGTAGAACAGCGCCATTTCAGGTTTCTCCGACACTCCCTAGCGGCAAGCTCAAAGATGTGTGCTTAAGTAGTGGAATATGTGGTAGGAAACAAAAAGGGGAGAACTTTTACGAAAAATTTCCTCCAATCCAAAGCCATAAGGCAGCACCGGATAGGACAACATGGAAGGCAATGTGCAAACATGGCTCACTAAATGGTCCAACTGGTCTTTGGCACCTTAAGAATAAGAAGCAAGTCTTATTCGTTTCAGATCAACCCAGTGACATTGATTTGGTTTGACCTTGAGCAAAATTAAAATTGAAACAATACTAAATAATATCTCTCAGGATAAAATAATGCTGAAAAAGGGTTTCCAAAATTGTTTCCTGAAGCAGAGTAGTGAAGTTGGCATTCCTTCCCGTCTTCCCCCAACAAATTACTGCAGGAAAAAAATTGGTTGATGCTCTTTTTACTTACGTTAGGACGAGCTGTTCATCGGTAAAAGAAAAACTGTCTAAAATACTTGTATTTTTTAAAACGTATTTTTGAACTCGATAGCTTTCGTTTCTGAATGTTTGCCTTCAATCTTAGGGTATTTATTTTTATTTCATGCGGAAACCAGTAAAGTATTAGTTTTAACTGTGCGAAATCTCGTAAAGATTCTCCAACAAAGCGGAATTAACACTGAAAAACTGTTAGCTGAAAGCTAGTTGGACGCAGGTAAATGAAATAAAAGAAGACTCGTGTGATTTGGCATAATGGTATTTGTTGGTATTCTCCAATGCATGAAGTATATTTCCAAGAATGAGGGAGTGAGATTACACACAATTTTGGATTGGATGATTTAGGTGAAGCTTTAAATAGGAACCCTGCTTGCACCGAAAAAAAATAACACTCCAGCCCTTACTGAAATGCTACATAATTTTTAAGCACATTGAAAAGATTATTTTAAAGATGCAAAGAATCGCAAGATAGCAGAACGAAAGGCCAGAGAATGACTGAGACCTACCACAGTTCAAAGTATTTTCCATTTTAAGGCTCACTTCAGTCAAGCAAAAGATAACGTCAGAAATTTGCATGGAAGCAAACGTTAATAGCGCCTATGATTCCGTTGACTTCATTGCAGCAAACATACATTTAAACCTTCTTCAAATATAAACGATTCATATCGCTCATAAAAGCACTCAGCCTGAAGATTAAATACCCTAATGGATTTGTTTATGTAATATGTTCCAGAATATTTTGTGAATTGTTTTGCAAACCGTTTACAGTATGTAATGTCGTGTAGCTTCATTCACTATGCTCTTTCTTTTGCTCTTGGCCTGACGAGTAGGTACATATTTGCCAGAGACTGCCAGGTCACCTAAGAGACCGTTACAATGTGCATCAAAATTTTGCCGAAGTTCAATAAATGGTTTGTGATAATAGACTAAACATGTTTCTAAATTTAAGTATTTTCTGAAATAAAAAAAAATTAATGAGACAGTTGGTAATACCACAGTTAAATCAAAGTGAAATAAACCCATGTGTAGAAAACCAATTTGATACAAGTTCTACCACACAAAAAAAGAATAAAAATTATATTTCTTAAAATTATGTAACAAAAAAAAAAGAGTAAACCCGCTAATTTTCCCCATTAGCGGAGACCCTTAACAAGGGAAGTTCAAATTTCTTATACATTGTCGCTCAAGCGACACTAAGATTCTCTAGATTGATAGCTTGTTGGAAAAGCTAAAACACACTGTGTTCAGTACTTATAAGTTTATTTTGTTCAAACAATAGTAAGGCACTAGCAAACGATAGCATTTCATTATTTTAAGAGAATGAGACGCTTAATCAACAGATCAGCTGCTAAGATGAAGCAATTGAAGCCGCTAAAAGGTGGCGAAAAGTAGACAATACTGACTGTACTGTGACATGTGGTAATTTAAGTGTAATCCACAATAAACAAATTCCTGGGATATGATTTATATTGGTTAAAATAAAATATCGATATAAAGAGCCTTATTCTAAGTTTGTTCAAATGTTTTATTTCAAACAGTAGTTATTTGGCTGGTGTTCTAACGGCTTTAAATTTTTTAAAACATAGAACATAGACCAAAATGCTGTTTATTTCTCTTTTCTGTTAGAATAGTTTAAATGTTACTAAAAAGAAGAAGTGGTACTTCAGTCTTTATCCAGACTGCAAATTTCAAGATTAGGTAGATTTTTAAATGAAACGTTTTCCTGAAGGATAACGCTGTAATCCTGGCTTTTGCAGAAATTCCTTCTATGTGGTAGATTATTGTGAAACCATTGACAATATTGAAAGAATTAAAAATATTAGTCTCTGCTAACCTTACTGCATATAAGTTATATAACCTACATTCAAATTACATGCAGCGTCACCGTCTCTTTACCTGAGATACATACATCATTTAAGTTGTGGTTAGGAAAATGAGGAAAATGAGGACTTTTCTTAACAGAAGTCGCAGAGGATCAGCTTCGAACACATGCTAAAGGAAATAACTGATCAGATATACTGTATAAGAACAGATAGTTAAAAATACTTTAAAGTCAGGTTTATTATGCTCTGTAAGACTTTGAAAGTAGATTCACTGTGTTAATAGCAGTAATATAGTACCAAGCAAATAAATTTTGCCATATTTTGGGGGTCTCGCTGTGTGAGGGTGAAGACGTGGACTTTGAATGCAGAAACAAGAGAAAACTTAGAAATGTAGTGTAAAAGGTGAATATGTGCATGGACGGGTGCAGGATTTCAGAAACGGTGGAGTCCAACAATCAAGATAAGTGCCAATGGTACTCATTGCAAATACCTGTGGAACGAAGGGTTGCTAGGGGATCTGGAGGCATGTTCATGGGTATTTTTAGCCTTTTATAGGGAATGATACATAGAAAAAAACAAAATCTATAACTTGTTGATTTATATTTTAATTGTTTTTGACAAGTTAATATGATCAATATCTTGTCTTATGGGACTGAAGCTGGTCACGGGCAAAGGACACTTACTCATACAATAGGCAGAAAGGGGAAAGCCTTTTTGAGTGCTTCTTGATGATTTGCTGGGAGATTATATTGAGGTTAAAGTCTGACGCCTCAATAAACCCATAAGGGTAATTCTTGCAAAACAGTTTCCAGACATGGTATTATGCATGTAGGTTTTATCCTCCGGTAGCCTGACAAAGCCCTCTCTGCTTCTCCGCTTGAAATTGGATGTATGCATCTTATAATGATCAAAGTCCTGTCTGCTGAACTTAGGCACCTTACAATCATCTACAATCAATGGAGAGGATCATCTTCAGCAATACTTTTCAATGATGCTGTCACTCTTGCAGCTCATAAGTGATGAAGGTAATGGAAAGTCACCTTCCTAAAACAACAAGCTATTTGTCAAATCCTTCAGATCATCTTATTTTACTAATATGTTTTGCACAACAGAGAACAACTGACTCTCAGCAGGATTGTCATTGTCAACTCTGGATTTAAGCAATTTCTCAAGATGATCAATGAAAGAGGTTGCTTGGCTAATAGGATAATGCTCTTCTGGGCTTGAGCTTTTAGCATTGGACCAATACATCTGTCTCTTAGAAACCTTTGGCACTTGCATGTCTACACCAATTTCTGCAGCTATTCGGATACATTCCCCATTACTTTTATGTAGTCGTCTAATATTGCCAATAGTATTGTCAATCATCCTGTAAGCTTAAACAACATCCTGATTCATCTTTTAGAATTTTGCCGCAATGTGTTTTACACAACCTAGGGTGATTTTAGAAACAAGGACAGCCACAAGAAAAAGAAAGAATGTTAGTGATGCTAGAAGACCTTAAGCTTTAACCCTGGTGTCAGCACCCTATGACCACTGGACACCTAAATACGTTTACTGATGGGTGCTAGGATTTACAACAGCTTCCAGACATCTGCAAATGTAGTTGCACGGCTTCATTGTGTCCTAAAATTGCCTAAAGTTTTGATTTCCTATGATCTCAGCCATGGTTTGCCAGTACTGATTCAAGAAACCGTTGTCATTTTGGAGACATTCAAGAATAAAAATGTTCCATTCAGAGTGTCAATCATGTTTTGAATCTGTTGATTCTTGAAAGGAGCAGCTATACTAAGGTTTAAACCATAATTCCTGCAGTGGGTATAAAGTGCAAGAGATACACACTCCCTGGTTCTCTTTTTAACTCCAGCCTTTGCTGATGACATAGCAAATCCACCTTTGCATGCCTGCTTTTGTAATGCCAATGTTGTGACATTTTAGGCTTGGCATTATGACATCTGCTAAATGTTCATTTGAAAATGATACAACCTGCTAGGACCTCTTTGTTAGCAAATTTATCAGCGACTTTAATTGCTAAGACAAAAAAACTCAGTTATTATTGTTACAGGCTTTGTGTTGTAACTTAGCAGATGTGTTCACCAATTATTTTAATTATTTTATTTTGTACAGGTTTTGAGGTGCACATTCCAATTATCTTTCCTTTTCGAAGTTTATCCTTCCGAAGATGGTTAGATTCTGCCATCAAAGCTAAAATTGCATTAAAATTCTCCTTATTAAATCCTGTGGTTTGGTCATCAAAGTTGGCATGTAGTGCAATGTCTTGTTTCCCACACCGAATGACAGGTCTGATGATAAGCGTTAGAAAAAAAACAATTTCTTTGGTATTGCTCCTAATTTTTTTACAGATATCCTGTATGGTAATATTGTTGCTGGACATTCAATACTTTGCTGACAGGTAGTACCAGTTCTGCATGTCATCTTGTGGTATTCATGTCTGTCATGCACAGCTAATTATTCATTTTTTCCTGTGGCCATGGCAAATTTTCAGATTGGTGTTTGCAGTAGTGTTCCAATTATAACACTAGCATCTTTAGATGGAAGTAACACACAGTATTTGCAAAAACATCCCTGATGAGATGAGCTATACGCAAGCCACTTGAACTTTTCTAGCCAGGTATGCTGAAACCTTGGTGTCACCTTTTATTTCTGTTTACCTTTCAAAAACTCTTGAAATGCGAACCCCTCAAATTCTAACTGGATCTGAAGTGATTTTTAAGGTAGGAAATTGTATCATTTTTCGATAGTGATTCTAGTGCCACCCCCTCCCCCACTTGTAATATCACTTATGTCCATAAAGGCGTCAATAACATTTGGATCTAGAAATTCTCTGTGTGAAGGGATCTCACATGTTGCCTTGTCTTTTCCAGCACTGGAAGGTATTTTTCTATTCAGTTCTGTTACATCCATACATGGAATTTTAAGCGAAATGGTATCCAGGTTGACTTTTTAGAAAGGTTCATTGCAACACGTTAGTAAAGGAAGTAGGGCATACGTATAAATGTTGATGTGCCAATATTTCTAATAGTGTTCTATGAACTTAACACCTGGCTGTCCAACTAATCTTGTTGACTGAAAAAACAACAATTATATTTTTTTGTATTGTCATGTAGTAAACATATATTAGAAAGCTTACTTTACACCCATTGTATACATTCATTCGAATATCATTACCCAATAAACAAACGCCAAATGATAGTACAGTGAAACTCGTGATCACAGCTACAGTAGAGTTTGAGTAACTGAGAATTTTCAAAAGTGAATTTTATGGGGAATGATTACACTGACCTTATTCACAACGACAGTGACAATGAAAAATTTTGTTAAAATATGAATTGATTGACCTGGCCACAAGATTAGACACTTCTGGTGTGGCACTCACACCCTCCAGCATTATCTCACTCTGATAAGTTATCAGCCATATCAAACTCAAAGCAGAAACATCAAAAGCTAATAATGGATTACCTTTCTAAAAGTATTGACTTTAACTATTTATATCTACTCACGTATTTACTTTAATACATGAAATTATAAAGTTAGCATCAGATTATTTCTGGTCTGCATTCATTTTGTGCAAATGACATGGCAAGACGTTGGTTGGAGAAGGGTATGCCATTTATACTGACATTAAGTTAACTAAACCAACTACGAAGCCAAGAGGTGATTCTAGTGAGGGTATGGAGGTATAATAATTTCGAAAACTTAAACATTTTTAATGAAACCGTGCATTCATTAATTTTTTTTGAAATCCAAGTCTATTTCTTTTAGTCACTTGATTTTACTTCTAGAACTTTTATTTCTTAAAGACGGAATCGAATTTTACACTTTATCTGACTGCTTAGGCATGGACTCTGTCTAAGAAAAAATTTTTGGAAACATTGTTATATTTTGCTGTGACCCCAACATCCATTGCCACATTGACTCCAAGATATGTAAAGCTCTCCACCTCTTAAACTTCATTCTTTCTGACCTCTGGCTTTTCTTTGCTCCCGCTGTTAGTTTTCATCACTTCTCGCTTCTGGCCATTAAGCTTCAATCCAACTTTAGCAGCATTTTCTTCAAGTCTAAAAATTTTGTGCTGCAGATGGATCATGGTGGATGGAAGAAGGGCAAGACTACCCATAAAATTAAAGCCCTCCAGCAAGGTTGTGAAGTCCCATCTGATCCCTAATCTCTCAATTTCCGCCCGCCCCCGTGATTCAGTCGATTTCTAGGAGGAAGAGGAATCCTGACATGCAGCAGCCATGTTTCATTCCATTCGTCACTGGGAACTAGGGTGCAGTACACGGGGAGCCCTAATTTTTTCAAACAATTTCCCGGAGAATCCCCGGGGCATTATATTATATAAAAAATGGCCAAGTCCTACAAGTTCTTACTACATAAAATGAGGAAATGTACGTCAAATAAATAATTCAATGTTCTCCAGAGATTTTGACTTCATTTCTTATAAGTCTGACGGATGAAAATGAGAGCATCTGAGTCTCATCGTTTAGCTGATTTTTAACTTAGTTGCAAAACGTCCCATAGCTGAAAATCCTCTTTCAGGTTCAACGCTGGTATGCTTAATGATTTTCAATGCCCTAAAAGAGTTTGTCTAAGTTTTCATCTCCTCTTACCAGTTTCATAAAAGTTGATTTCCTTCTTGATGATTTGAGTGCTTATATCTTCAATGATAGCAGTACCTGAGTGCTCATCCTTTTCCATAAATGATGCAAATTTTTCAGCAAGTGCCATGTTTCCACCAGATGCTGCTACTTCAACCTGAGGTTCTGCTTGATCCATTTCATTTTGTGCAGGTGGATACAGACGTTTCAAGAGGGAAGTGGCAAGTGATGTGATTTTGGTATTTTTGGTTTTCACACCAAACTGATCTTGTCCTTGATCAGGGAAATCTGATGAATTCAAAAACTTCATGAGATGAACAAGATTTGTATTCCTACCCTCTTTTATTCTAGCCTTGAACCCCTCCAAAATTTCCTTTTCAATATCTGATGGTTACTCTTTTATTTTCTTGATGGTGAAGGCAATGACTTTTTCAGCCAGTAGAATATCAGCATCTTCACGACGAAGGTACTCAACTGCAATTTTTAGAGGGGAAAGTGGGTCACAAAGTTCTTTGACCATGTCCAGTTCTGTATCTGAAATGTCAAAGTTGTAGTCCAGTTTTAACATGGCAAGCTTGATTTCTTTCCTGATGTCATAGAAACGCTGGAGCATATTTAAAAGGCTATTCCAGCTAGCTTTACAGTCTAAAAAAACTGCAACTTCTTTGCCAAAAGACTGTATATTTTCAGGCTTCAAAGCTTTAGCATTCCTTACTGGGGAACGTCGGAACAATTTGACCATCCTGCGAACTTTTACAACAATTTTGTTTAAATCAGGAACAAGGTCAGGACCCTCGGTGATATCATTGTTATAATCTGAGTCTTCAAAATCACTTTCACCTTGATCATTCTCTTTTGTCTTGGGAACATTAGCAAATGCTTTACTTGGTTTTGGTTTCTTGTACAATACGTCACAAACACACAAGTGTATAGCATAGGCCAGACATGCAAAATAAATAGGTGCAGTCTTGCGACCAAATTTCATCATCAAGCTTGCTCCGTCTATCATTGCAGCTAGAATATCAGTATTTACGTCCAGTCCAAATACCTTGCGTCGATCCTGAACGAGATTGACTGCTTGGTCAGTGTTCATTCTTCCTTTGACACGAGCCATTCCTAAAGATTGAAAGCCCTTTAGAAGATGAAGGTTTAAGCTCATAAACCTCCTGTTTCAGTTTGAAGTCGACTCATCAAAACTGGTTGAAAATCGAACATCAGCCTCCTTGTTTTGCTTAATTTTATTACATATGTTGTACTTCACTACGTCAAATCCTTTCATGAAGGGTGTGCTGACATGCTTTCAATCTTTCGTAACAGAATAGCCATCTGATTTTAATGCTCTTCTCATAGTATCACTGGAAGCAATTTGATTAAAAGTCAATCCACTCACAGCCACAAGTTTTGCAATGACTTCACCAAGGAAATCTTTTTGTATGAGCTTAAAGGAAGAGTCAGTTTCGGCACTTTTTGTTTTTGGTTCAGAGCTTTCTTCCACACAAGATTTGGCTTCAATATTGTGTTTTTATTTCAAATGTCCAATCATCCCTTGGGTGCTCGAGCCACCAACTTTGATTTGGTTAGGCATATTTTACACTGGACTCTTTCTTGCTTCCGTTTGTAGAGAAAATAATTTCACACATCCGATTTCCTTTGGATACTAATATCTTCAAAGTCCGTTATTTTCAACAAGTGTTTACTGTTTAAACTTCTTGTTTTTGAATTAATTTCGCAATGTTATCGATGTGATTTGACAAGCTTTTGTTTTGGATTTGCATGCACAAACAGCGTTTGTGCATGACGAAATGGTACAACGTTATGTCGGGTCAGCCGCTCGACACGTCCTTCTCCACTTTCCTCAATCTTTTCACATTCCATTTCTTGCCCCAACGCTCTTCATGTATCTTTCGACCACATTCTTCCAGCGGAACCTCTGCCTTTCCCTACTTCTCTTCCCTTCCCCCTTTGCCATTAGTGACTTCCTCGCTGTATTCTGTTCCCCAATTCGTTGACTTGTTCCAAAATATCCCTGAGTACGAATATCTGGTCAATAGTTCCTCTGCCTATCCTAAAGCTGGCTCGTTCCTTTCTGGGTAATAAAACTACTCTGGATTGTATTCTGTTGAACAGAATCCTACTGTGCACCTTGCAAACCAGTAGCTGCAGTTTAACTCCCTCCAGTTTCCAACTTCCTGAATATTGCTTTTATTTGGAATTCTGCAGATTAGTCCTTTTCTCCATTGTGTAGGAACGATTTCTTTCTCCCGAATGTTCTGTTTTGTTTTTGTTTTTAACGTCATTTTCCCCCTGTGACTGGGGCTCAGACAGTGCCCTTCACAGGACTTTCGTCTTGGCAGTGAGGAGTTTCTTGGCCGGATTCCCTTCCTGACGCCAACCAATAGCTTTCTCTTTAGTAAAGTTCCAATAAATATCTCCTGCTCGGAGAATCGAACCCGGAACCTTTTGGTTACGGTGCAACTGCACTAACCATTAAGCCACAGGTTTCATTTCTTTCTCCCGCATGAGGTCAAAATATCTTTTCAATTCCCTGTTTTAGCTCTGCTTTGAGGATCTCTACAGTATTTTGGTGTGGTCCAGGGGCTTTTCCATTCTTCAAGCTCTTCATTGCATTTCTTATCTCTTGCAAATTTCACGCCTCCGTTGTGATGGTTTTACAAATATTCCTTTTAAACTGAAATAATTTTCATGGCATTTTATATATCATATTAATTTTTATTTTGAAAAACATGGCTTGGCCTACCAAGCTCATTTAGAGAGGAAAAAAAGGTTCTAAGTAAAGCCAACTCACTAATTAATTGGCCAATTTAATATCATGCGATGGTGCATGTTACTGTTAATTTGTTTTGGAATCACATAACTTTCTTTTTTATTCCTGTTGAAGTAGCTGAGGGCCTTTGCTCAAAATAGCTCTTTTTTGTTGTTAATTTTATTGAAAGTCGACCTTAGCAAGGCCAGAAGCCACTTTAATGCAGAATACCACTTATTGCTTCAGATAACTTTTTTGGTCATACTTTTTACTATTTTTGTTTATTTAAATCTTCTCCCAGCTTTATATCGCTAATCATATACATATTAAGTAGTAGGCTGCTTTTAACGAGGAAACCAATAGGCTACAATACTTCGTTGATCCATAGATGCTAAGCATCCCCACCGCAAGCCAGTGCGGGTAAGTCATTGCCAAAACGTTTTTTGCTAGTCTATATTTAACTTATCTGGTTGAATTTTGCTTAAGTCATTTTGATCTGGGACTTCAGTTCATGGTCAATTGATGTCCTATTCTTAAAACATCCAACACTCATGTGGGGCAGTGTCAACAGAATATGCTTAGAAGCTTAGAAAATTCTTTTCACCTCACAACAAATAAAAAGCATCCTTCCATTACTGAAACCCCCAGTGTTGAAAGCTTGTCGGAGTGGTATTGTGTAAGTTAGCTGTTCACGATGTAATTCGTGTTATTTCGGGTAAACCACCCGGTATCTTTATATCAGGATTAAAGAACATTCAAAACACACCAGATTTGAGGGAAGTCATTTCAAGGAATGCAACCGTGCCCTTTAAATGAATGACGTCATGATTCTTTCACCATTACGATCAACTAAATATTTAATCATATTAGAAGCTTTGCTCATATAGGAATTTAAACAGTCATTCAAAGCAAGAGACAATTATCGATGTAATACTTTTCATAATTAAAATTTAATTGTCCCATGTAATTGTTTTCTTCTGATAAGCTTTCTTTTATTAGCATGCTTTCCAATTTTTCCCGACTTTCTATCATAGTGCTCTCTGAGAGTGTTTGTAGACGAGATCAAAGTGTTTGTAAATATGTTTTACCTGACAATAGTACCTGTTTTTAAGCAGATTTTTTAATCTTTTTATCTGATAATGAGACAATCATCTCGAAATACATTATCAAATAAAGAATTAAAATTACATTGTTGGTGTTATATCCAAAATTTGTAATACTTGACCTTTGTAATATCTGACACACTCCTGTTTGTCTCTGTAGCCTCACGTCCAGCTCAGATACAACATGGCGCAGTGGACACTGTAAAGAGTAGGATCAAGACAAGGAAAGTGACTGATGGTATCGAAAAAAAAGAGAAACCGAACCAGAACGAGATAAGATTAATTTGGATAAGTATCGATAGCTGTCTGAAAATTTTTACAGAAGCTCAATATATGTGTACATCACTGATTTTGGACCTATTTGTTGGTAGGTATACTCTGCGGAAAATATGGAAATCACACTGTGATGACTACGCTGTAGTGATTGGCATGAAAAGGAAGTCGATTACCAATGTTGCGATAACCTTTCTCGGAGGACAATCGAAAAATATACAAATCTCTGTCCTTATTAGACAAAGAAAGAAAAAACTCAAATGTAATTCCAGCTGCTATGGAGACTCTTGGGAGAGGTATTAGCAATGAACACTGAAACGTTAGAGACATTCTTAATTCGCACAACCAGGATGAGGGTGAAAAATTTGATGATTTTGTTACAGAATCGAAAATTTAAGTAAAGATTGCAACGTTTGCAGTACGTGTCACGATGGACTTATTCGGGACAGAATAGTTGGTGGAGTAAATGACACAATACCCTAACACCAAACATAAAAAAACTTTTAGCAGAATCTAAATTGAACTTACGTAAAGCTGAAGATTTATACAGAGCCCATGAAAAGGCAAACGAGGCTTTGAATAATGAAAAAGACAATGAAAAAGGACACTGAATGAACTGAGGAAATTAACGTTTTCCTTTCATTAAAATTATGATAACAACAAACATTTTACTGGCCCTAAAGAGGAACCCCGACTCATGAGAAATAAATCCACACCACCAACTCATGAAATGAACTGTAAATGCTTCAACAAGAGTCACCGAAAGGGAAGAGGTTTTTGCCTTGCATGGTGAAGGAAGTGCCTTGCATGAGGCCAGTTAAACCACTTTAAGGACAGTAATATTTGATAATACAGGAAAATAGACAAGGTCAACGAGGACTTAGATGCACTTTTGGAGGTTCACAGGAGCAATGTCAACTATGGATACTGGCAGGTATTGTTAGATAAAGATAGCCAGTTACTCATAACTTTTATATGCCATTATGCCATTATGTAAGAAATTTTTAATAGAAAGATGGAATTTGTTGTTGAAAACCTAGAAGGAATAGGAAAAAGTACAGACGATTTCTTATTGTATGAGAAAACCAAAGAATACGAGAGAAGACTGGTTGCTTTATTAGAGGGTTCCAAGGAGCATGGCATTACACAAGCTTGCAAAATGTCGATTCAAATGTCCCACTTCAAAATATCTAGGATATAATTTATCATATGATGGTATCACACACGGAGAGTAAAACATCCTCCATCATAAACTACAAGACACCAGCCAACATCACCGAGTTACTACGTTTCATGGGCATGGCTCAACAACTTGGAGAGCTTACACTAAAGCTGGCCAGAACCAGTCAACCACTCCTTGATCTATTTTTTACAAAAAATGACTTCCTATGGAAAGACATACATGAAAAAGCATTCAACAACCCTCACCTCTAAATACTCATGTTGTATAGCCCAAGCCGACCAATAAAACTATAAATTGGCTCTAGTAAAGTAGACAATGGTATGAGTATAACCGTACCAACAAGGTAATGGTGAATGGCTCATTAAATTACACAGGAACAGAAAGGATACTACCCAATCGAACTTGAAATAAAAGCAGTAATATGGGGATACGAGAAAATGAGTGTGTCAGTACAGGAACTACCACAATTTACCGTACAGCAGAGAGATGACAAGCCACGTATCCAGACATAATTTTGTAGGAACTGGCATCAACAACGCCCTTATTGATATTTTGAGTTAATGTTTCAGAGAAGTGACTTGTTTTAGAATAGTGTTTAAGAACCTGGTTTAGAGCAGTATTTAGAGCATACAGGATTTTCCTTTGGGTTGGGAATGTTTAGGTTAGGCTTCTGTTTATAGAAGCTATTTTATGTATGGTAAACCAAGGGGTGATATTATATCTCACATGCTTCTGGTTGTCTGATGTAATGTCTCCCTGCTCGCCTCTGTAGCCTCACTTTAAGCTGAGATACAACAACCTAAATTGAATATCTTACAAGAAATCCCCAAGTCTAACCTTTTTTGAAGTGGTATTTTGACCTTGGAAAAAAAGTTGTGTTAATGATGCCAAG
>RDPX01000011.1:832478-844978 GCA_003991215.1 Morbakka virulenta | reverse complement strand
GTCAGGAATATTACGGGCATTCTTCAAGTGAGAAGCCGGGGATGGTATGCTGAGCTCTGTTGGGGGTGAATATCTCAGTTCCGTCAACTGAAGGTAAATGGATGTAGATATAGAGCTAGAGGCAGACCAAAGGTGACTTGGGATAAATTAGTAAAAGCAGATTAAGAATCTAGAGCTTTGAGTGATATCAACCCTTAAGACCAGAAAGCATGGAAAGAGGGTCTTCGAACTCGACGGGACAGTCAGGTATCGCCCTCAAAATGGATTAACGCCAGGCCCTGATAATATTAGGTGGATGATGATGATGACTACATTTTAACGGTAAGGAGGGAAATGCGAGTAACACTATGAGTACGAAATGTAAATACGGCTTTCGAAGAAAGGAAAGTGGATACGAAAATGGCGCAATCTTAAGTTTAAAAAAAGGGTGGGCATGGATGTAATCACTTGTAACCTAAATAAGTGATTCCTGTAGCTGATACGCATAAAAGATAAATTAAAGATTAACGGTGAATATTAGGACACAGAGGAGCCATGGCTTAATGGTTTGTGCAGTTACACTGTAACCAAGAGGTTACGGGTTCGATTTCCCCCAGCGAGCGAGGAGAATTTAGAACTTTACAAAAAAAGGCCATTGGTTGGCGTCAGGAAAGTCATCCAGCCAAGAAATTCCTAACTGCCAAAACAAAGTCCCTCTGAAGGGCACCGTCTGAGCACCAGTTACTGGCGAAAAATGACGTTAAAACAACAACAACACATTAAGACACATTTTCTTATTAAAAAAAAGAATAATTTTGTTCATATTTTGCATGGCCAATGTTCAAATTTACTATTTGCTACCTGGAGAATGATTGTTTAATAACAGTATTTGGTTCACTATAAACAGCGGTGATCAATTGACATAATAATCTGCTGGAACCCAATGAATATGTTTTATCAAATATGGCGATCGCCTTCTGGAATGACAGGCGGTCACAAAGGACAACATCTATTATTTGCATTTTATAGCAGAAGATGGCCTGCCGATAACCTGTGGTCGTGCACATATCATCAAACAGTTTCTGCTTTAAAAAGTTTGGAAAAATATGTTAAAATTTGATCATACCTCTAAAAAAACCGAAAAATAAAGTTACTTGATTTTAGTAAACACAGGAAAATTTTTAACATTCGTATCTGAGCAAGAAATGTTGAGTATATTTTAAAAAACAATAAATATATATATATACTCAATCTGCAGACAGTATCGTTTCGCCCTTTGTGGGCTCATCAGTGCAGCTCAGAGCTTCTGAGACGTGACTCTCTGCAAACTCAGCTTAAAGAGTTACTGTGGGATCCTGTCAGAGTGCTCAAACTATGCATGCGCAGTGAGCATTGCGACCCTTCATTCAAAAAGCCATAAAAAAATAGAGAAAAACTGAAAAAAAAAAATATATATATATATTTATTTTTCTTTCAGTTTTTCTCTATTTTTTTCATGGCTTTTTAAATGAAGGGTCGCAATGCTCACTGCGCATGCATCGTTTTTCAAAATAAAATAGCAATTACGTTCTCATATCGGCTTAACGCTCCAAGATTACTATTCCCTGAATATATCTGAAGTTTAATATGGTAAAAAATTAATTATGCCACATGCCTAAAATAAAATCAGAAATAAATACATCAGAGGTACAGCACATGTTAGGAGATTGAGCAAGAAGCAAAGGGAGGCAAGACTGAGGTGGTATGGACATGTGATCAGAAGAGAAGAGAACTATATGGGGAGGAGAATGTTAGACATGAATCTGCCAGGGAGGAGAAAGAGAGGAAGACCAAGGAGACGCTACATGAAGGCAATAGAATAGGAAACGAGGGGGGTGGGAGTGAAAAGGGAAAACGCTGCCGACCGCACAAAATGAAGGTGTATGATCCGCTGTGGCTACCCCTAACAAGGAGCAGCCGAAAGATAAAGAAGGAAGATATGATGATAAATACAACACATGCTACAAAACTACTAATAAATCTCTAAACTACAGCTGTCCATTTCAGATATGGTAAATATCCGTTCCCAATTTTAGCAAATATTCGTTTACTCAGCGAAAATAGGCACGGCAATCTAAGGGTGGCAAGGACGCGGTGTCATAAGTATTCCAAAGAATTTGACATAATTGTAACTGCAAAATGATTAATCATCTGCTTAAAAGTATTTTCGATTACATTAAAATTATTGTAACTACATGCATTAATTGATTATGATCACATTAAACTGATAATAAAAAGTTTTTGTTCAAAAAAACTAAACAATTGACGTTGTCGGGCAGCAGACTACATTTTTTCTTTCTAACGATCTTCCCAGCTACAGAGGTAACTCTTTTAGATAGGACTGATGCCTTAGGGACACACAGATATTTTCGTGCAATGGTTTCAACTTTAAAAGATCTGTTTTCAATACGTATTCGTCATTGTGAAGAATTGCCATTTGGATGTAATGGAGAGTTGATCATCAAGTAATTTTCTCCAAGATAAAAACACATAGCAGACTTTTTGGGCGGTTCCTGCGCTTCACTTTCCAAACTTAAATCCATTACTAGATGAACAACCTCAACAAGCTATCTTGCCTGCTCATGAATGCGAATTCCTCGGAGTCTCGGAAACACATTTTAGGCTTTTGTGACGTGGATCCAAAGAAGTGATCAATGCAATGATAGATTCTGATTAAAGATCCTTCAAAAATTTTTTTGTTGAGATCCAAGGAAACTGCATGCTTCAAGGTTTTCCATAACACATTGTCTGTCTAAAGACTTTTCAAAAATTTATTTTCAGGTAACGTACAGCAGGCAAGACACAAGAAACAATTACATTTTCCTCACTTGAAATTGCTACTGTGGCAATTTGCAGTCCTTCAAGAATGGGCAGAAGTGAAGATATCTTATCCCATTGACTGATTTTCAATGACAGGTTCTCCTTATTTGCAATTACGATGGTTCTGCCTGAAAGAACAGCATTAATACATTGCTTCTGTTTATCAAGTTGGTGAAATATTTCACATACATTGTTTCATTCTATCTTGCATGATTTAGAGACCCTTTTTCCGCAGACTCCAATGCTAACGATACCAAAGTCGATTTCTTATGAAAACCTACCAATTTCCTCCATTCCATTCTTTTAATAACCTCTTTATTTCACCAATTGCAAACCCAGTATTCACGGCCGATTGAAGGGTATAAATAAATGAGCATGTCTTCCTTGTCTTCAATCGGTGTTCCTGAAGCTGCCTAATTGGATGCGTTGTCTCGGATGCAAGCTCTTTTTTCCCATCAAGCTCCCAGTCAGCTTCTATCGGCTCCAAGTGCCCTGGAATATTCTCAGCAGAATGACGCTCATCTAGTTTGCTAATGTCAAGAACTGCTGATTTCATTTGCCTCTTCTTCAGTGTTGTAGTGGGCCGTTACAGTAATGTAGGATTCAGTGGCTAATGATGCCTAAGCATCTGTAGTTATTGTAACATTACTGACATCATTTAGCTCTTTCTGCAAAGCTCCTTTTACCTCTCCTTACCTTTTGTTTATTCGTCATATTATCGTCTGATCATCTATTATTTTTATTATGTATAAATTTTATAAGTATCAAATGAAGTGGGAAAATGCTATTCTCAATTAAAGTAACTAACATTATATACTCCTGTAAACACTATAACATAAATAATTTCTACATCTATATCTTAAAGTATAATTAAAAGCAACAAATGTTTCGAAGGGTCCATCAAAAAACTCAGTCAACACACATACAAAATTTTTCACATTCGAACAAATATTTCTGCTCTTCTCTCTAAAGAATCAATGAATTCATTATATATACCTTTAAAATCAACATTATCCATTTCTTCTGCATGGANCTGACTCTGTGGTGTCTTGGGTTGGCTCTTTCCTGTCGTTCCGGTCCTGAATCTGTTTAATTGGTATGACTTTTGTTGTTTCTAAAACGTGGCAGTATCACTACGACACAACACAGGCGTTAAATTTTTTTCAATTTTTGGGCAGGTGGGTTTTTTAGGGCACTATTGGGGCATTTTTAAGGCACTATAATTTCTTATTATAGTGCCTTTAAAATGTTAAAGTCTGTCTCAATTGATACCGTTTTATTGACCGAATAATATAACTTAATTAGTTGAAAACTGCTGTGTCGAAAAAAAGTTTAAAAGTTTTTTGTTGAAAAGAATAGTCTGAAGAAAGCAAACTTGAAAATATGGTGGAAGAATTTTGAAATTTCACAAGTACGTTGCTCTCGTATATATATATATATATATACATATATATATACGAAGGCTATTCATTACCAAAGAGTCAGGAAAACCTGGCTGGTCAGCATCCAGGTGCCACCACATGGATGCTGCCTTCTTGGACGCCTTGACTGTCCGGTAATTTGATACTGTGATGACGACCACTTGAAACTGAAGGAGCATTCATTTTCAGCATTGGTCGGAGGCATCAGAAGGGAATGTTGTGCTAATTTGACCTGGTATATGTCCAATAACGACTATTGATGAGGCAATATAATGTATTGTTTGTATAGGATAGGTCGGTTAAAGTAACTAAGAATTATCATTGGTTGAATGGGACGAATCTATTATTTTTATTATGTATAAATTTTATAAGTATCAAATGAAGTGGGAAAATGCTATTCTCAGTTAACGTAACTAACATTATATACTCCTGTAAACACTATAACATAAATAATTTCTACATCTATATCTTAAAGTATAATTAAAAGCAACAAATGTTTCGAAGGGTCCATCAAAAAACTCAGTCAACACACATACAAAATTTTTCACATTCGAACAAATATTTCTGCTCTTCTCTCTAAAGAATCAATGAATTCATTATATATACCTTTAAGATCAACATTATCCATTTCTTCTGCATGGGTACTTAATCACATTAAATGATTCTATCAATTTTTTTGTCACAGCGTTTTTCAAATAAATTTTGATTCTTTCCATTGAGCTGAAGGTGCTTTCGCTTTCACCATTTTTCACAGGGATAAGAAGACAGTGTTGTCCTTTTTAATAAACCTGATCCAGCAATGACTCCTGTCCCCGACAAATCGTTTTGAGATGGTTGACTAAATCTTTTAACGTGCCAGGAATCACTTAAAAAGAATTTTTTTAAATTCCTGGCTGCAGCATCAGCGAGGTTACATCACAGTCTTGAAATTCTTTAACAAAGTCTGCCACAGAAGCGTCTTTAATGAGCACCTGCCCATGATGAACATATAGTGTTTAGTCAGGTTGATTAAACGTTCTTTGATGGATGGTGTCACAGAATCAACGATGTTTAAGTACTCTGCTCTCAAAAATGATTCTGGATTAGGTTGATGATAGGTGCCAGATCCAATATCAAGACAATTTAGAATTTTTCTTTGACGAGGTACGACGGGGTTGTCGACATCAAGTCTCAGTGCAACGGATTTTACAGTTTGGGAAAATGCCATATCGCTTTCAACAGTTTGTAAATACATAAGTGTTTTGACAACTAAGTTGGCCACCAGTTGCATTTTAGATACATTAATTTCTTCTTTTGGAGACCCTGACTAAGTTCATCTGAATGGCCCAGAGCTAGCCTAGTTAGTTTCAGTCCATGTAGAAAATTGAAGGAGTTTACCGATTGCTTGATGCCACCAACATGTTTTCTTATGCTCGGGTCAGAGGTTTTTCGTAGGTCTTTACAAAATGTTATCATCTGCAGCAATGGTGTATAATTCTGTACAATTAAGTGAAGGGATTTGGCTCTAATTGTCCATCTTGTAGGGCAGAACAGATGCAATTTTAGTTGCAGATTCTTCATCACTGTTATTGAAAGGGAAATGTAAATTGTCTATCCTGAGCTCTTCTTGTTTTATTTTTAGGGCAGCCTGTCTTTTTGGTGAGCTCTTTATTAACTTCCTAAGTTCATATGCAGAATCCAAAGTAAAATGGAACAGTAGAACAGATTTTATGGTATCGTCAACTGATAAGTATTAAGAGGTTGGAGTAACAGTGGGTAAGAGGGCAATGGGGCATATCCTTCTTTATGACTGTGGCAACTCGGTTCCTCTTGCCTGTCGTTGTCGAGCAGCCATCGTACTACTGAGCCTTTACCCTTGTATACCAAATCAATACAAAGCATATTTTGAAACTTCTTTCCCTTTTTTTTGTGCAGGCTTTTCTGTTGTTTACGGTCATCAACCCAATAAATTTCTCGCTTATCACAAACGTCTTTCTCGCCCATCAGATACAGATACTCTATGTTGCTAACATCAGTTGCTTCATCAGTCCAGATGCTGTAACATTCTTTTTCTGAGATTTTTGCAGAAATTTTGCAAATATCATAGGTTTTTCTAAGCAATGTCAGTAATGTCTCATTACCTTTCTCGTCTTTCGGTAATGCCACAGTATGATTTAGTTGTTCTTCGATACTAGTTTGAGTAATACGTCTGAAGCATAGATATGGATCTAGAAGCACGAGAATTGAACTTTCCATATTTTCATATTTCTTTTTCCAGTTCTGGAAGCCAAATCGGATGTATCTTCTCCCATTTTATCCAAAGTTAGAAGTTTCTGCTTTTCAGCAGACACACTAGTGTTGCAAAGTACTGCATCAATGTGCCTTTGGTAATGCAAGAATGAAAACTGTTCAAACCACTTTTGATTAAATGCATGGTTTTGATTCTTTAAAGGATTTGCGAGGAAAGGCAAACAAAATTAACTGGTGGTGTTTGTCAGGTAAATCAGGGATAGATTAATTTCCTGCTAAGAACTTTGCTCTTAAAGGCTGGATTTCAACAGCAGATGGTAATTGCTGTCTTCCTGACTTGTTGGGTGACTAGGTGGTGACTGAATTGCTGCAGCAGATACGGTTGGTTGATTGCCACTGAAGAATGATATGATTAGCTTCTTGCAACTCATTCTAATTTCTATATTCTCAGGTTAACATGAATATCCGTGTGTTAGAGTTTTTNATTTCTCGCTTATCACAAACGTCTTTCTCGCCCATCAGATACAGATACTCTATGTTGCTAACATCAGTTGCTTCATCAGTCCAGATGCTGTAACATTCTTTTTCTGAGATTTTTGCAGAAATTTTGCAAATATCATAGGTTTTTCTAAGCAATGTCAGTAATGTCTCATTACCTTTCTCGTCTTTCGGTAATGCCACAGTATGATTTAGTTGTTCTTCGATACTAGTTTGAGTAATACGTCTGAAGCATAGATATGGATCTAGGAGCACGAGAATTGAACTTTCCATATTTTCATATTTATTTTTCCAGTTCTGGAAGCCAAATCGGATGCATCTTCTCCCATTTTATCCAAAGTTAGAAGTTTCTGCTTTTCAGCAGACACACTAGTGTTGCAAAGTACTGCATCAATGTGCCTTTGGTAATGCAAGAATGAAAACTGTTCAAACCACTTTTGATTAAATGCATGGTTTTGATTCTTTAAAGGATTTGCGAGGAAAGGCAAACAAAATTAACTGGTGGTGTTTGTCAGGTAAATCAGGGATAGATTAATTTCCTGCTAAGAACTTTGCTCTTAAAGGCTGGATTTCAACAGCAGATGGTAATTGCTGTCTTCCTGACTTGTTGGGTGACTAGTTGGGTGACTTGTTGGGTGACTTGTTGGGTGACTGAATTGCTGCAGCAGATACGGTTGGTTGATTGCCACTGAAGAATGATATGATTAGCTTCTTGCAACTCATTCTAATTTCTATATTCTCAGGTTAACATGAATATCCGTGTGTTAGAGTTTTTTGCCACTTCTCCAAAACTTTGAAGAGGCTTCAGCCTCCAGCGTCCCATGAATCACACCTCTGCAACAGAGTATCTCAGCAAAAGGTAGATTTCACTTGATTGTCATACTTGACGTCCTCATCATCTTCATATTTTATTTAACCAAGTTTGAGTACGCTTGCAATGTTTTTAGAAAATTTAACTGCAATGGCCACATGTTATTTTTCATAACTGGGCCAGCAAACATCCTTTTTGGGATCAGGACAGACAGCTACCATACAAGGCAATGCCTTTCTTACAGGATTCTCCTCTCCACACTTAGGATTTCGCAGTCATTAAATAAACTTGATCCCTAATACCTCTTGGTGACTTGCTGCTATTAATAGATCTCTTATTCTTTAACTTTCGGCTTATCCCTACGTCCTATTTCCGTACTCCTAATGCTTTCATGTCCTTTGCTATTAAATCCATGTATCTTTTCTTAGGTCTTCCACGCTTTCTTCGTCCTCGTACATTTAAATCCAGCATTCTTCTTCCAATGTAATCCTCCTCTCTCCTGATAACACGTCCGTAGCACCTGCGCTTTGCTGCTATTAATAAATCTGAAAGGACAAATTGTACAATGATGTTGTTGTTACTTGTCAGGAAAAACTGGTGATATCAAAAAAAGATTTACTCTGCTAACATAAGTTCAAAGGAAAAGATGTCAAAAATTACAATATCATGAGAAAATTTACCAAGATTATTTACATGTCTCAATACCTTCCTCATTGAAACGATGTTTGCATAAACAAATTCGATCATTTTCAATCATATTGTTCAGTTAATGATCATTGATTCGATTCCTTGTAATTTTACTCAAGAACATTTTACTCCATTCGACTTCTTAAAATATTCAAATAATCCCATTCCTTTAGTTGGACAAGGTGTTAAGTATCTAACAGTAACACAGTTACCCATGGAGTAATTCTCGAAATAGCTTTTGAGGTTGAAAATTTCAATTTCCTTATTGTGATTTTCGTTGGAGATTTTAGTTCAGATTCATATCTTTGTTTCTTTTGAATTTTTGCTACTCTGATCTGGTCATTTACACGCCCACTTATGTAAAGAGCATCTTATATACCTTTTCATATCATGACCACTTAACTATAATACTCGCTAACTCATGGTAAACAACTAGAAAGTATTATGGTTGATTTGGTCGTTCGAGCCTCGGATGCTTAAAGATCCTATTTCCCAAATTTTCATTGTGTTTTGTTAATATTCTCTGGAATGCATTTAAACCACATTTCATCCACGATGCCTGTATTTAAATGCTATTTCTTAATTTTATTTCCCAAAATACGAACATTTTTACTGCTCTATTTCAGTTCAGTGACCCATTTCAGCAGAGTTAAGAGTCATATACTCAAAACTAAAGAATGACAATGCCAACAGATTTAGATCTAGAGTGAAAATAGGAAATGTGTTGAAATGTGTCAAATGAGCCAAAATGTTCCCCTTATCAAAATAAAAGATAAAAAAGCTCTTGAGCACGAAAAATAAGTAAGCTTTTTGCGCGAAAAAATGACCTATGAAGAAATACACCAGAGTAAAAACAGGTCACAGATAGTTGCATAAAAAAATGCCCTGCTGTTACCGCCTTACAAGGAGAAAAATTCCCTGTTATTTACTTTCAGTGGGTACATTTGTTGAGGAAATGCATATACACTAACTTAAAACTGTTTTTATTTTAGTCCTCCGCTTTTCCAGTTTGAAGTCCACGGGCTTAAATTCGGGGGGTCTTCACATGTAGAAAAATAATTGTTAGGAAATTAATTGGCAAATAGTCGTTTAGTGTATATTAGTGTATAACAGTCGTTTAGTGTATATTAGTGTATAATAGTCGAATAGTGTTTATTAACTAAGGTGTTAGTATCTGCATGTATTTAACTGTGGTTCCCGTAAGATTTGTCGAGGGACCCAAGGCAACAAGAAATGACCTCAATTTATTAGCCCAAGAAATTATCAAGTTACCTCCGATCGGATCAACAATCATACCCACTTCTTGCTTGTAAATCAATCTTCTTCCTTCTGTCTCTACCACTTCATCAGACTTCTTGAGCTGAAATTAACCTTTTCCTATTCTTGATATTTTTGAATTTTGTCCTTATTCTTAAAATATTGTTGGTCAAATTAATGATTTGAAGCTCAATGTATAAAATACTAGCTTTTAAAAACAAATTACGACATGGAGAGCCAATTTTTTTTCCTGGTAAAATTACATGAAAAAATAGTACAGCCACTAAATATTGTCTCTGGTTTTGTTTCTTATTTTGCCACTGTTTACTTTTGCAAGATACAATAATCGAAAGATATTGGTAAAGACGTCAAAGTCAGGTTTCCTAATAAAATCTTCATAATTAACGATATCAGGAAGTCGTAGTTCTGACTTTCTAAACATTTTTCTTGCATTTTTGTCTTCCCTTAATTTCTAAACTTGGTTTCAAGAACTACTGACAACAATTAATTTTACAAAATACTAATTTTGCAATTTCCCCATAATCATGCACTTTGTTTCTCCATTGTGGGTCTCAGTTTGCTGAATTTGTCTGCCTCCTCAGAGATTGGCCTTGGGGAAGGACAAGCCATAAAAGAAAAGCAATCAACAAAGAAGTACAAAAAAAATGTCAATAACAGCTAACCCTCTGGAATAAAGTAACTACTCGCCATGCTAAGAGAAAATCTCACAAAAATTTTAGCCATATTTTATCACAAGTAACTTTGTTAGATATTAGGATGACACAAGAGCGCAATGGAGTAAAGGCTGTTATTTTGATTGACTGCTCATCAACATATCAATACATTGTAGAGAGGGATTAGTGCAAAGGCCTCTTTTAAATCTATTTTGATATTATGGAAAACGGTTTGGAGACACAAAGCAGATGTTTACTCTTTCTTGAGATATTCTGTAAAGTAATAGCGGAAAAATGCCGCCTTATCCAGTCTTACAACTTAAAATTGGATCGAAAGCAGCTTGGAAATTCTCAGAGAATATTTATCTCATCATTAGACATATTGCAAATTAGCACCGACCTACAGCTTTGCTTTTTTCACTACCCACCTTATCAAAAAATGAAATAATTTCTTTATAAATAATAGATTAGGCAAGGTGACAAAATGAGAACGTATGAAGACAACCGAAAATTAAAATAAATGTTCGCTTTTCATAACTCTTGTGATACGTGGGAATAGCTACCTTAATCTTATCATGAAAGAGGCAAATTAAGTTTTATTTGGTAAGGTTCAAAGTAATGTAAGCTATCTTGACTTTCGATATAACAAGCGCTTGGTATCTAAGAACCTGATAAATAATTGTGCAAACCATCACCATAAAAAATTTTGCCAAAGCATTTCCTTGAGATATACCACAATTTCTTAAATGTGTGGTTTATGTCTTCTACTGTTTTAAATGTCAGTTAAATATATTTTAGAGATTTCAATTTATATTGTCCAAAATATTGCTGTAGTGGTTTCCGTACGTCATTTTACTGCACCCACTTAAGGAACCAGGCCCAATTCTTTATTTTCATCCGATTTTCTGGTAAATTTTGTGATTGAATATTTATTCAATCGGACAACGGCACTGATACGTAAATAACACCTGGCTATTTACAAAAACAATACATTTGTATTTTTATACTACAGACTGCCCTCGATTGAAATTCGTTAAGAAAATAAACATTGCGTTGTTTATTTACCAGTCGGAGATTACACGTTACCGAGAAACCACATGTAAGTTGAGCTGACAGTTTGTTTTTTTAGACCGACCGTAAATATGAAACAACTGTTGCATTATAATCATACTCGTTGATAAGGTTTCTTCTTATTGTTTTTTATTTGTGAATAAAATAATGAATAATTGTGGAGTGACATCCTTTCTCTTCCATTCCAAGCTTTCTATTCTTTCACGTTGCCAGTTCTCTGCGGCATTGAACCCTCGGACATCCCCAGAAGTAAAAGCTGTATCGCTTTATACAAACGTGCGACAGACAAATGACATATCTTGCAAAACCTTATGCATGACCCATCTGTAGCCGTGCGATTAAAATTAAAAAACCCACAACGTAACCATGTCCTCTTCGAGGGGATGGATAAGAACATAACAGCAAAACTGGGCACAGGCGTGACACAACAGCTATGTCAATTCATATCCACTCCAATGTCAAAGCCTCAAGGTCATGACCTTAAACGAAGAAGCTGGGTCCAACCAATTTGCCTCTGCTCGGGCTTTGGCCGTTACACCTTCTTTATGCTTAAGACCGGTCTTAGCAGTGATCCATACTGTGTTTGTGGCGATGTACAAACTCACAGGACACAGGACATATAGTTTCTCTGTCTTCATACGCATATATATATATATATATATATATATATATATATTTACACTCTCTTTTGCCTCAAATTATGCCCTGTTTACTGGTGTTTGATTTCCATAACTAAAATCCCGTTTATATCTGGTCTTCTTAATCGTTTTCGGTGAACAAGAAAGGGGTAGTGTTATATTTACAGGAGATAAAACCTTTTTCAATTATGAATACACTTTTTTTTCTTGTGTTTTTCAGAAAAAGGTTAGGTCCAAATGTTGCTCCTGCTCGTCAACCTTTATTTCATTGACAGAATGTGACTTTGCTGATGAGCTTTCCTCGTTGGTGCTACCCCAGTTTGTTGCATCTCGAGTAACTCGTTTTTCTCAACATCATTCAGTTGTTGTAAAAAAA
>RDPX01000011.1:770377-824341 GCA_003991215.1 Morbakka virulenta | reverse complement strand
GAACACATCGCGGATCGTGGACAGACTCAACTCCGCCGGACGTCAACCCGGTATTTTAAGGCCTCGGAGTAGGCTAACAGGTGCTACACCTTGCCCAAGGGTGACCTGGAGGTAGTTGTGGCAAAGGGTAACCTCATTCGCCCACGTCGAAACTCCACAACCGGATGCAGTTTAATGTCAATACCCAGGACGGTTATTATTATTATTATTATTATTGTTGTTAATATTATTATTGTTATTATTATTGATTACTATTAATGATAACAAATATTTATTTATAGGATGGTTCTTTAGTCTTAGTTATATAAATATATACAGTGTTATCCTAGAAATCCTATAAGGACAACAACTATTAGAGAGCAGTATTATGACAAATTAAAAGTTCATCAATTGTTGCTGCCTTCTTTTCACAAATACAAATTTTCTTCAGTAACTAAGCATCTGATGCGCATTTATACTTTCTTGTTGTAGGTTTTCTGTTTTTCATATGGAAGTGTGGTAGCTTTTGGAAACTTGGACAATACTTTGTTTTACTAAGAAGATCAAGCTGCCAACATGAGAGATGAAAACTGCTAACAGAACATTCATGGTTTTTGCATTTCACCACAGTTTTCATTTTGTTATTTCTACGGTAGCAAATAACAGTTCTTTTAACAGACAATTGGTTTTAAGTAAAGTTTGTCCTTCTTTGTGTAACATCTTCTTAAAATTTCAGGTAATATGCATATCTTTCAAGAATTTGTAAACCTTAGAATTTCTTTTCCCGTATAAACTAGATCCAAGTAAATTCTGTCGACAACTTCTTCTTCTTCTAACTGCCTTGTCTGTATACGTTGGCTATCTCCACAACATTTGATGCTTTATTCTACTGGAACGAACAAACTACAAAATTGCAGTTATGTCTATTAATTGTAAACAGTTTCTGTTGCACCTGATAGTCATAGACTATCCCCTTTTTAACTTGAAACCCATTTCGATCATTCTGAAGCCATGCAACAGCATTTGTGACGTACGTTTTAAAACCATAGGCTTTAATACTGTAGGAAAACCTTACTACCCAACCCCACAGCATATGTCATTGCAAGAACCAAAGCAAAGAAAGTCCTCAGTAGCATAAACCCAAGAATACTCTTTGTGTAAGTTCATTCCAGACTTTTGCATCAAGAAATTATGGTGTGTTAACCTATTTGATGCTGAAATTACATTGGTTGTATTGTGTGGATTCACGTGAAGATGCTGCATTAAAAAAGTAAACATTTGAGGATAGCATATTGATTTGACTAATTAGTGCGAGGGTAGAGCAGGGTCAGTATGACTTGTAGATTTACTTAGTTACCCCACAATCCGGCCATTTCTGTGCCTTAAAAATCCTGTCATTTTTGCCTTTCAATAGTGTTCTACTCAACATATTTTATTTTACCTTCTAAGGGCTTAATCGAACAACCAAACATTGCTAAAGTAAATATGGATAAGAAAAATCTAATCAAAACACGTCAAAGAAATATGAAATGGTCTTTATCATACACATTTTCAATATTAATGCTCTGCAAATGGCTGCTCTAAGCTCAGAGAAACTGGAAAAACAAATCTGTCTTTAAACTAGAAAACACCTTTCTATTTTTTGCCATTTTACTGGCACTTCAGTTTTTTGTACATTGGATTCAAATGAAAAATAACCTTTTGATGTTTCGAGTAGCTTTAACTTAAAGATATTTAGCCATCACATGTACACTACACGTTGTATTTGTAGCTTGAGAGATTTACGCACAGTAGGGTATATTAATAATCGTCGCTTCTTAAATACAAAATCCAATCCAAATCCAGCACAAGCCCAAAAACAAAACAGGCGAAATTTAAATAGAATTTTACCTTTTTTTGGTAACATTACTTTCTTTTTTGCTTTAAAATACAATACAAAGCAGTTCAAAAATCACCCCTGTGCATGTGTAATGATTGTAATAACACAATTCAATTACATGTATAATGCAGTATCACAGTATTGTGCAAATGCACCTGACCCAAAATAACACACTATCGACACTTGGGAAAAGCATGCTCTAGATTATTTACAAAAAATAGACAGTACATATGTGTTCATGCAAAACATGAATTCCATTTATAATTCACACTTCATGCATACGCAGCTACTTGTGAGTTGACCAGACTTCCTTAAAAAATTGGTTGATCAGCGACTGCGTTCTTGGAATTAAGGGTTTCAATTTGTACAAGAGGGCCCTTTATGCGATCCTAGATATTGTTCTCGACGCCCACTTCAACGTGCCCGGGTTCTGAAGCAAGCAGTTGGCTTTGATGTTGAGAAAGACGCCAATGTAGGACTTCAGAAGGAGATCCACACATCATAGCAACTCAAACATAAATGACTGTGTGCTGTAGCAGGCATACAACTTAGCCGTGACGATATTTCTGCTGCAATGTCCCTCCGAGTACCGAATCACACCAGCATCCTAAGGCTGCGTTTCTGCTGTGTCATTTGGAATCAGAAAGATTAAATTGACATTTTAAAGATTGTGCACTGCTAGATGTGAGGGGTACTTTGAAGTCAAAACGTTTATTGGTTTCTTATGCTTTACAGACATTGCTACATTGCTTAGAGAAATGAAAAAAAAGCTCAACTAAATTTCTACCCAAACCCAATCTATTTATTTATTGTTGACCAATCTGGCTAAAAATATCCACAAAATTAAACTCACATAAAAGCTAATGCAGGAGTTCGTTAATCCAGGAATCAGCCGGATGGCTATCCATAGAACCTCCTTCATCGTGAAGTCGCTTGTTATATTAGTTCCTCTTCCAAGCTCCTACCGACTATTCTTTACCAAAGTGAGGTCTGGCAAATGTCCAAGAAAACTAACAAAAGGTTAGATGTTTTCCATCAGAGTCGCTTGCGGAGGGTTCTTAAAATCACGTGAAGAGACAGTGACAAACGATGCAGTACTCAGACGATGTAAGACAACATCACTTCGTATAATAATAACAAATAAAAGAATCCGACTAGCAGGGCACATCCTACGACTTCCTCAATCTAGACACGCCAAAACAGCTATGTTCTGGAGACCTTAAGATGGAAAGAGAAAGAGAAGAAGGCCAAAGATCACATGAAGACGAACATTTCAAGACGACCTCAAGAGATCAGGAAAGACCTAGATGGAGTTGAAAGACAGGTTACTGACAGAATTCAGTGAAGTCGATTGCTGCCCCAGGCATCTCCGGATATTGGAGGATCTAAGTCTAAGTACGTAAGTCTTCCAAAGTACAAAGTGTTGACTAGGGCGGATTTATGCTCCACGGGATAACCAAAAGTTAGCCAAATAATACATTGTTAATTAAGACGAATTTCTTTGCACATAAAAGAATAACAGCTATCAAGGTACATAACAAAACCACTTTCAAAGGTGCCGAAGTATTCAATTTATAATTAAGTTATACTTTATTCCAAGTAACTTTTAAAAATACTTGCGTTTGAATATATTTTTTTGATAAAAAACGTCGTGACAGCATAAAAAAAAGGTGGACTAATTTATGTGTTTGACTTATTGCAGTTTTTTCATCCTCCATACTCCAAAAATGGAAATAAAATGGGTTATTTTAATCTCCATTTCTTGGTTAAGAAAAAATATTTGTATCTCCATCCAAAGCTGTCCATTTATTGTTTTCTTTTTGTAATACTTCACACTAAATATTTTTAGTTTGGTCCAAAAAACTATATAGTATTGGAAACCAGAGAGAGTGTGTGGCGCTGCTAGGGGCATTTAGGTGTATGCTCAAACAGTGAATCATTGTTCTCACGATAAACACATAAAATTGAAATTAGAAGCTGACATAATCTGACCCATATATTGGGGCTCTTTGGCAGTAGCCATAAAACAAGTGACATCACAACAATTCATGGCAACTACCAAAGCTAATGTTGTATCACCCAAAAATTTACCATTCTGACAAAATGATTCCCTCATCTAGTTCGTTCAAGTAGATTTCCCGTTTACTATTCGTAGTACCACAACATGGCCTATCAAATTTATTCATTTTATCACTAATTTTCTGGATTTAACTCCACTGCTAATTCTTGCGATGCCTTAAAAACTGAACTAAATAAACTAACTTCGGTAAACGGGTAAAAAAATTTACTTCAATTTCTGATTTCGCAGGAACTTGGAAGCCACTACACACAACGTTTAAGACCCATACAGCAATCAAAGCATCAAAATAGACTGTAAAGCAGTATTTTAAAGCAGTTGTTGCTTTAATGTTTCTCGATTAACGTGCAGAGTATATTCATATCCTTTACAGATACGTTGTCTACATAACAATTTTCCCCGCTTGGTAGCAAGATCTACGTCTGTACCCCAACTTCTCTTCTTGCTTCTGGTCGTTCTCCCAAATCTCCTGTTCTTGAAGACTAAGTTGCTCCATTTAATTATCAAAATCAAGCATTTACTACAATGGTCGATGTTCTGACCTCACCCACTTCGAACCGTTTCCACTCATGCCCTTGTACACCTCACTGGGGCCTTGGTCCTTCCACAATTACTCGCGATCCTATCCCGAGTCGTCTTATATTTGTGGTCAATGTTGGTAACATTGAAAATTTTAAACCTCTGCTCACGTGTGTTTCTTCACGTATTTCCTTTCTCATACCTACGTTCTCCCTAGGAAACGACTTTTATAGTAGCTACAAACGGGGCGCTCTGTTGGTAGTTCACAGGCGCCTACTTTTTATCCAAGGTCCATGCACTGGTAACCGCGTCCTTAGTACCACTAGGGCTAAAGTGAGCGCTTTATCTCCAAGCGTTTAAGGCCGCCGGCATCTTGACTCCATTTACTCTCTCCAGGCTGTCAATAACCTTCAAATTTGAGTATATTTACCTCGTATTCTCTGAAGGATTTTTATCATAGTAGATGTCCGATGGCCCATTATTTTGGACATTTTCTTCTTAACTTTGCTTTGTTTGCTGACAAGAAGCATATTGGATAAAAAACTACCACTACTCACTGGTTTTCAAAATTACATCCTTCCTTGAGCCTAATTTATGAACTACCTTTAACTAATTCATAATGCAGGCAACTACTTCCAAAATATCCAGACCTTACACGTCCCCTTATTCAGAATTTGCTGTCAAGCACTTAGTAGCCCATCACGTCCATAGGAGACCTAGTTAGTATTCACCAGCGTCATCTTGCTCTCGACTGCTATTCCTTCGCTCGAGCAGAATTAAATCACGGGCTTAAACTGAGTGTAATCTGTCTCTCAAGCACTAATTGGTCCTACCCCCTACACGTGGTTTCAAAAAAGAATGTCGATGACTTGTGTATCCTTGGTAACTATTATACTTAAAATCGACGTACTGTTTCTGATGAGGACATTCAAGACCTCAACGGTCACTCTTTATAAAAAAGCAAGTTTTGGTCGATCTTTTTTGAACCTAACATCAAATTCCTGTTACTCTTAAACATATCTGTAGAAATGCCGTTACCATACCTTCTTGATTATTGAAAATTCATCGCATACCCTATGGGCTACGAAAAAACCTAAATCTTTCCAACGTTTCATCGATAACGCTTTAGTTTTTTTGTATATGCATATATTGATGATCTTTTTATTACCAGTTCTTCCTTAAACAAACACCTTGAACATCTTCGGTCTTTACTTGATCCCCTCCATCACTATAAAATTGTTATAAATCTACAGAAATGTCTGTTATAATAATAATAATTCCTACACTTTTCAGGACACACTGTTACCGTGGATATCACCTTTCCACACTTGTGGACAGCTCATTACACCCAACATTATCCCCAATCAATTTCAACACGCAGTCATTCTGAATTTTTTGGTCTCGGTAATTTCTGTCGCCAGTCTATACCCTACTGGGCTACAACTTTACTGCCGCTAAAAAGCTTTCTTTTCTGACCAAAGTGCAAATTTGAATCTTTCTTTGCTCTGGTCACTTCTCTATCAACATGTTTTCAACACTGGCAAATTAATCCTACTCAAGTGCACACTACTCACATATCCTCTTCCAGATGCCCCAATTTGTACCATGGCTGATTCTCATAATTCCACCATTAAAGGAGTTTTACAACAGCACGTCCAAGGTAGCTGTCAAGCCCTTTTCTTCTTTTCACAACGTCTTAAAATAGTTGAAACACACTACAGCACATTCGGTCATGAACTACTTGCTACTTGCTATCAACAACTACGTTGGAAACTCCCTCGAAATACTCTTTTGCTTCTATACTGATCATCGTCAAGAAACGAAAAATATTCACCAAAATGAAGTTCGCCATTTAGACTAAATCTTTCCATTTAACACAGGTATTCTACCTATTAGTTACAAAGAAAATACATTCGCTGATCCTTTCTGTCGTCTTGACGTCAATATTCTTCACTTCTCCTTTGTAATCGAGTTAAATGCCTTCACTGCAGCTTACTTTCAAGATTTCGACCTTGAAGAACTTTCCCACAAGAACACATCTCTCTCAAGCTATCCAACATGTCTAATTCCTCTTCCAATTTAACGACTGTGACAGGAATTTCTACAGATCAAGCTTGAGTTTTCACCCAATCCCAATTCCGATGCACAGTTTTCAAATCTCTTCATAGTTTCTTTCATTCCGGGATTACATCAACACAAACCCTCACAAAAAACGTTTTGTTTTGCTTGGAATTAAAAAAGACGTCCGAAATTGGTCAAAACCTTGCCAACCTTTGCAATATGCAAACATCCATCAATGTACTATTGCACTCTTTAGTTACCTTTTATCGCCAAATCCTCGTTTTGCTACCTTCATCTTATTTGTTTGGTCCTCTTCTTCCCGCCCAAGGATTTACATATTTAAGTGAAGCAATCGTTTACTCACTTGTCCACTCCAATCAAACTCTCCAAAATCACTTCCATGGCATTTGAACATGCCTTTGTAATTCACTTGGTCGCACATTTTAGAATTTTCAATGTCATCAAGGAAAACAATTTTTATTCTAACTTTCCGCCAATTTTGCTCAATGAAACACCTATGCGTTACATCTTTTTTTGTTGTAATTTTTCTTCTTATGTAATTTTGCTCTCACCGACAGTCTTACTAAAAGATTGTGCTCACCTCTCTCGCATTGGTCACACATGTTACCTCTTATCCTCCTTGATATTCCCTATTCCATCAAATTCAATATTGGCTGTACTATTGCCGATTTCGCTTATGGTACAACAATCACCATAGCAGACAATCGAATATTTCCATCTGCCGACATTATTTCTAGATCTTAACAAAAACGCAGATTGTCTCAAGATTTTCATTTACCAAATTCAACCAACTCTTTCTCCACAGGAGCCAATTCAACTCCATCCAATTTTCTCTNTTTGTTGTAATTTTTCTTCTTATGTAATTTTGCTCTCACCGACAGTCTTACTAAAAGATTGTGCTCACCTCTCTCTCATTGGTCACACATGTTACCTCTTATCCTCCTTGATATTCCCTATTCCATCAAATTCAATATTGGCTGTACTATTGCCGATTTCGCTTATGGCACAACCCTCACCATAGCAGACAATCGAATATTTCCATCTGCCGACATTATTTCTAGATCTTAACAAAAACGCAGATTGTCTCAAGATTTTCATGTACCAAATTCAACCAACTCTTCCTCTTCAGGAGCCAATTCAACTCCATCCAATTTTCTCTATCTGCACCCAAGTTTTCGTTCGCCACTGCTAAGGCTAGGGGTTGGCAACCTTTCGTAGAGAGTAGGCCAGATTCTTCAAAAATTTTCTTCACGCGGGCCAAACGTAATAAGAAAAGCGAGAAACCAGTAGAGAGAGAAACAAAGAGAAACAAATAGAAAAAAAACAAACTATGATTATGTAAATTAACCTCGCTCTCAGTATTGCCGTACTCGCTGCGAAAGTGGATTGAAACCACACCGGTGTGCACGTGTACACGCAGTCAAAACTACACCTGTGAAAAATCTCACCGGTGTGTGGCTGTCGAAGTTTGGCTCACAGTTATCCAAGTGAAAAAGTTTTTCCTGAATCTCAAGTTTGACAAAGTTATATATTTTATTCAATATATCTGCAACCGCTAGACAATTATATTTGCTAACAAAAAATTATATACTTTTATGGCCTCGCGGGCCGTAGGTTGCCCACCTCTGACTTAGGCTGACTCTTGTTGCAGCCCATTATCATGGCCCCTACAAATTAATTTCGCGATGCCCAAAATACCTCATTCTGGAACTTCCAACTAAATATGACTCCGTTTCCCTAGACGGACTCAAATTGGATTTCTCAAACATACGAGCACCAGTATGGATATACCTGAGCAACCTGTCCAAAGTTCATTAACATCTATAAAAAACCGGTTCACGCCGTAAAATTTGTCTACCCCAGAGATTAGTGCATCAACACCGAACCGAACTTTTTTGAACATTATTTATACTGTTGAACAGAACATTCTTCGCCAAACATTACTGTAACTCATGCTTACTTTATTCTAAAATTATTTTTATGTAATACCCAAGACATCGTTGAGGAGCACTAATAATTTCTCCCCTTCCCTTTCTGGGGGAGCTTCATGAAGTGGGCCATGAACTATTGACGTCACATCGTGTCATGGCAACTACCACGTCCATTGTTGCATTTCTTTTATTTTTTGCCAATTTGAAAATATGATATCAGGAGAGAGAACTGTGCAAGTTTTAATTTTGACAATGGACATGCAAGGCCAAGTGTATTTTTTCCTTGCTTTTTGATCTCCAGAGAATCATACGGTAAACCTCTACTTAAGATCCTTACCTTTTATTAAAACTTTTCAATTAATCAATTGCTTTACAGTAAACAGCTTTTCTCACAGTAAAGCAACTTTTATTAAATTATTGTTTGAAGTGCAGATCGCTGTTTTTGAAAACAGTGCCACGTGATTTTCTAATTCTGTCTTCTCACAAGCACTGAAAATGTGTTGTACATTTTCACCTTTCTGGCCACACAATCGACAAAGCGAGCTTTCAGCCGTTTGGTCAATGTGATACTTCACATAATTCGTCCTTATCGATTGCTCTTGTGTGGCACATATCAAGGCTTCTGTCCCAAACTTTAAATCACATTTTGACACGTTTTTTCATTGTCTACTGCCTCTGGTAGATCTCTGATAAATTGTCTGTGCATTTTCTTTCCAATCTATCTTTGTGTCGCTTCTTGTTCATTTCTTGCCTTAAGATCTCTTCATTTCTCCAGTACACTTGCATCCAATTTTTCAAATTTTGCTACGCCCTTCAGAAGTCTTTCCTCGGAATTAGAGGCATAAACTTTCAAACTGTTCGCCTCTTCTTTTACACATCGCTCTACACTTATTAGACCCTTTCCGCACTCTTTTCTTTTCAACTACAAACTATCAACATCACTCTTTGGGTGAAAAGCTCCAGACATTGTCATTATTTTCCTTGTCTTCCTGTCCAAATCTTTAAACTCGTTTTCTTTCCATTGAATGACACCCGCTTCATACCGGAATATAGCTACTGCCCATGTGTTTACCGCAGATATCTTATTTTCCCCATTTAATTTTGATCTAAGTACCGGCCTTAACCTTCTTTTGTATTCCTTTTCAATTGTCTCTTTCATTTCAGCTTCTTTGACTTTGTCTAATTCTACAATTCCTAAATAAGTGTAACCTTCCTCTCCAACCTCTTTCATCATTTCTCCATCCATTAGCTTAATTCTTCCCTTTCTTACTATTTTCCCTCTTATTAATGTCAAGACACTACACTTTTTCATACCGAACTCCATACCAATGTCCCTGTTGAACATTGTGGACGGTCCTCACAAGCACATTCAGCTGATTCTCATTCTTGGCATAATATTTCAGGTCGTCCATAAACAGAAAATGGTTTACTTTATGCGCCTGCTTTCCCCATTCATAGGCCGCATTCACCTTTCGCAATATCAATGACACTGGTATCATACTCAGGACAAATAGTAATGGAGACAGACTGTCTCCCTGAAAAATTGTTATTATCATTGTTATTATTTGAGTTCATTTCACACCAAAATAGCTTTTGGTGGGCTTTTCTTGACGTTCCAGTGGCAATAAGCCTCCTTAGAGCTCCAAGACTTTCCTTGTGATCCTGGCGGTGTTCAACAACACTGTGGTCTGCATGGTTTCAATCTTCCTTCGGATTCCGATTTGGTTTAATCTATTTTTCAATGACTTTGAAACTGTTCTCAAAGCCCCAATGACTATTGGAATAACGGTTACTTTCTTATTCCATAGAACTTTTAGCCCTCTTGCCAAATCTTGATACTTCTCTCTCTTTAAACTTCCTTTCATTTCAGCTCTGCGATCTCCAGGTGAGGGTATGCGGGTCAGGAGGCCTTGGGACATGAACGATCCTACCCTACAATGCATAGTATCAGGTCACCCTTAGGCAAGGTGTAGCACCTGTTTAGCCTCCCTGCCAGGGTAACATTGAGGCCATCGGCAGCAGGATGGTGGATTTTTCTTCGAGGCGGATGAATCAAAACAAGATCAACTGCTCGAAAACACGGCGGTTAGGCAGATCTGTAACCACGGACAATGACTAAGCGCAGATACCATTAAAAACATGGTACTGCGATGACAGAAGGCAATGGCAAACCACTGTCAAATATATTTGCCCAGCAAAATCATGCTTGTTCCAATTACATCAAATACAGATAACAGCGTCAATAGTATTACAGATAACTGTAATCCTTCGCTCGGCACGAATACTCATGTGCGACAGGTGAGCTCGGGTCGTCATTTAGCGTCTGCCAGCAACAAACGTGAGATGATTATAGCAACAGGGAATGTACGAACACTGTTTCAGTGTGGTCAGTTAGAAAATGTTAAACTAGAAATGAAGCGTTTAAAAATTAACATACTAGGTATGTGTGAAACTAGATGGACAGGAAGCGGTGACATCTATTCAAATGGACACCGAATTATATATTCAGGAAAAGATAAACATGAAGAAGGAGTAGCTTTTGTTCTCGACTCGACCACTGGAGCTTGTGTCAAGGGGTATGCAATCTCCAGTCGAGTTACAAGAATGAAGTTGAAAGGAAACCAATTTGACCTTAGCATTGTACAGGCATATGTTCCAACGGCAGCCAGCACAGAAGAACAGATTGATGAGTTCTAAGATGCTCTTGACAAAGCCAGAGAACTATGCAACTCTCAAGAGATTAGGATACTTATGGGGGATTTTAACGTCAAAGTAGGTAATCAGCCAGATGAAAGAACTGTAGGCTCCTGTGGACTTGGCGACCAGAATGTGAGAGAGGACATAGGCTAATTAGACGGTGTAAAGAAAATAATTTAGTGATAGCCAACACAATATTTCAGCAGCATCTAAAACGGTTATGGACATGGCGTAGCCCTGGAAACAGTGTTAAAAATCAAATACATTTTATAATGATCAACCAGAGGTTTCGAAATGCAGTAAAACAATTCAAAGCATATCCAAATGCAGACTGTGGAAGCGACCATATTCAAGTTATTTGTAAATTGAAATTAAAATGCAAGCGCATAACAAAGTCAGAGTCAATTGAGAAACTTCAATGTGGTCTTCTTGCAACTAATTCTGATCTGGAACAGTCGTATCAAATTGCAGTTAGCAACAGGTTCTATGATCTACAAAATGCAGAAAATCAAAATTGGGACACTTTCAAAGAAGTCTTGGTTACCACAGCCAGAGAAAAGCTACCAAAAAGAAAGAAGAAGAAGAAGAAGAAACAGAAATGGATGAAGGACGACATTTTAGATATGTTGGAAGAAAGACGCAAAGTTTTTGATCGAACCATTCAAGAGTATGCACGTCTAGATAGAGAGATAAAACAAAGATGTAGGGTGGCAAAGGAAAAATGGCTCAATGGACACTGTTCCTCTTCGGGATGTGTCAAAGCCAAAGATGGTAGTATCATTTTTGAGAAAGAAAAAATTTTAGAAAGATGGAGTAAATACACAAAAGATCTATTTGATGATTGCAGGGGAGAAAAACTTATAATTCGAAAACCTATTGATGGTTCACCAATCCTTAAATCAGAAGTTGAAGCGGCACTAAAAAGAATGGAACGTGTCAAAGCTCGAGGCCCAGATAAGGTGCTTACAGAATTAATTACAGCAGCAGGAGATATAGGTATACAGCAATTGACAAACATAATTAATGAAATATATAACAGTGGCATTATACCCCAGGACCTATCAAAATCAATATTCGTAACTCTTCCAAATAAACCAGGTGCAATAGAATGTGAACTCCACAGAACTATCAGTTTGATGAGCCGTGTAACAAAGATTATTATCAGAGCAATGATATTGCGCGCTCGATCCAAAATTTTTCCAGAAATTAATAAAGAGCAATGCGGTTTTATGAAGGATACAGGAACACAAAGCGCAATTTTCATGTTAAGAAAATTGACTAAAAGAGCTATCGAGGTACAACAAGATGTTTACATATGTTTTTTAGACTACACAAAGGCATTTGACAAAGTAAAACATGAAGTATTGTTAGAAAATACTACAGGGTTTGGATTTAGATGGTAAAGATATAAGACTAATAAGAAACCTTTATTGGGAGCAAACCGCGTGTGTGAGAATTGACGGAGAGTTTTCTAAATACATATCAATGAAGAGAGGAGTCAGACAGGGATGTGTGTTTTCACCAGACTTGTTCAATTTATACAGTGAGAATATATTGAGAGAGCTAAAAGAACAAAAAGGGTTTGTTGATGGTGGTCAAAACATAACAGACATAAGATATGCAGACGATACAGCATTTATTGCAAAATCTCAAAAGGATCTCCAAACCTTACTTAATAAAGTGATTGAAGCAAGTGAACAGAGAGGACTTACCTTAAATCACAAGAAGACGAAATGCATGGTTGTTTCTAAACATTTAGCAGGAAAAGTATGCTTCTTAAAGATAAATAATAAACCAATTGACCAGGTGAAAAAATTCAACTACTTGGGTAGTATAATCACATCTGATGGTAGATGTGATGAAGATATAAAGCGAAGAATTGGCATGGCAAAAGATGTTTTCGGAAGACTCCGAAACATACTCACAATTAGAAGTCTAACAATTGAACTAAGAAAAAGAATTATTAATAGCTATATAATACCAGTGTACGTACTTACATACGGCAGGGAATGTTGGGTTTAAATTGAAACTATGAAGAAAGTGATTGAAGCTGCTGAAATGTGGTTCTTCCGTCGAATGTTAAAAATTCCATGGACTGACAGGAAAAGTAATGAGGACGTTTTAAGAATGGCACACTCATCCCGACGTTTAATTAGTTTTATTAGAGAAACGCAGTTAAGATTCTTAGAACACGTGATATGAAAGTCAAGCCTAGAAAATACAATTTTGTTAGAAAAAATAGTGGGCAAAAAAAAGTGAGCTAGAGGAAGACAAAGAATATCGTTTCTAGAAAATATTTGCAGGTACATAAACGACAGCCTAAATTCGAGAATCACTGCAGCTATGTTAATTCAAATGGCTAGAAACAGATGTCAATGGAAGACCATGATCGCCAACGTCCTCAGAGGATATGGCACTTAGAGAGAGAGAGAGAGAGAGAGAGAGAGAGAGATCTCCAGGTATTGCAAAATCTACAATCTGACAAGTATAGCCTTTCATGACTTTTCTTAACATGCTCTGTCAAACCAAGCACTGAATTCTCAACACACTCTTCGATGAGATAAGCCCCTTCCCCCATCTTTTCTTGCTATATATGGTCTGTCAACATCATCCTTTGGATGGAGAGCTTTGTGCATTGTGAGGAGTTTCCTGGTCCTCCTGTCCATTGCTTTTAGCTTATCTACCGTCCAATCCAGGAAGGACACAGAGTATCTCATTAGTGATACTGTTCAGGTGTTAATCCCTTTTATCAGGTTTCTGCTGTTTAACTTGGCTTCCAGTATTTTCCTTACTCAGCGAAGATATTCTTTACTGATTTTTTCCTTCATCTTATTTTTCATAATTGTGTCGCTCTCCATGACTCCCAGATATTTGTGTCCTTCCGCAGCATTTAATGACTTGATGACATTGTCATGCGGCAGCTTTATTCCATTTGAATGTGACACTTTTCCTCATTTTATTATCACTACTGTACATTTCTCAATCCCAAATTCCATGCCAATGTTTGAGCTGAATACTCTGTCTGAATCAATGCATCAAGGTCTGTTCCTTCTTATGTAGACATCTTCAAATCATCCATGTAGAATAAATGGTTGATTATGTCCTTTGGTCTGGAAAAGGAATAACCGTTCTTGCACCTTCTGAAGATCGGAGTAAGTGAGATAAACGCTATGACAAACAGTAACGGAGAGAAGGAATCTCCCTGAAAATCCCTCGTCGGATGTTAACTTCTGCAAGGGTCTCTTTCCAGACAATACTTGCATTTTCCAAGACTTAATCGAATTTTTTACTAGGCATAATACATTATCATCAACTTTAAACATTTGTAAGCATTCCAAGATCCAAGAGTGAGCCATTATATCAAATGCTTTGGGGAAATCAATCCAACCTATAGCAGTTTTCTTCTGCTTTGTCTTTGATTCCCGCAAAATCTCTTTATTATCAAATCACAAACTCCCGTAACAATCTCATTCAATTGCTCAGCTATTCTTTCTTAAAGATTGGTAAGATTTTAATCCAGAATCCCTGGACTTTATCTGAACCTGGAGCTTTCCAATTTTGCATTTTTCTTAACTGCTTTTTGACTTTGTTTACAGTTATAGTCAATTCGTCTGGCAGATGTTCTTCATTCATATTTTCCTTTAAATCATTTAGCCAATGGGCTTGTGTTGTTTTTTCACACTCCAAATATCACCCCAGAACCTTTTGCTTCCCTCAAAATCTGGTACATCTGTTGACCAGGAACCACTTCTATTCAACTCTGTGTATATCTTTTTCTGATCGACATAAAAGAACCTATTCTGTCTAAATTGTGTTATTCTTTGTTCGTATCTTTTGATCTTAGCACTATTTGCAAGAAGCCTTACTTTGCGTTCTTCAATAACGGACTTAGTTCCTTTCCTATTCACCCTATACTTTCCTTTTAGATCCTTAAGTTTTCGTTGCTTGATCACATACACATTGTTCCTTTAACTCGACCAAACTCCTATCTCTCCACTCTCCAAACATTCTTTGCCTATAACCACTAACAGGCTTTCCATTTTTATTAAAAGGTTTACTTCTATAAAAGCATTTCATGACTATCTTGTTCATCTCTTTACTCCAAATCATTCTAGCAGTCGCAGGATAACGAACGGGTCCCCGCTGCAATCTGATTTTGCATTTTAACAATCATTAGAGGAGTAGTGGGTTTCAGGTTGCACAACCACCAGTATTTTTATCGAGACACTGGTTTATTGTTTTGTGCTTTCCTTCTCATATGAGACAGACTTAACCCCGCCGGATGTCAACCCAGTACTTTAAAGTCTCGGGATAGGCTAACAGGTGCTACACCTTGCCAAAGGGCGACCTGGAGGTAGTTGTGGCAAAGGCTAACCTCTCCCACTTGGAAACTCCACAACCGGATGCAGTTTAATGTCAATACCCAGGCCAATTATTATTATTATTATTATTATTATTATTATTTTGATTATTATTATTATTATTTTCATTATTGAAAAATTTCTTTATATGTCTTTTATTAAATCAAACTTTTATTAAATCAATCCAGTTACTTAGGGTGAGTGAAGTTATGTACTGGGTGTACAAAGATAAAGGAGTAAAAAAAACGATAAAAAATAAATAAGAGAATAGAAACAACAAAAAACGAGACTACATACGAACATCGATGGGGAAATAATACACATTATGATAAGTAATACAGAAAAAATATATATAAACAAAGACTTTTTTGGAAAAATTATTACAAAAATAATTCACAACACGAACATCAACAGCGACGAAATAATTTTTAAAATTGTTTTATGCAAATACTCTAAGCTCCCCTTGAAATGTGAGTTGTTCTATTCAAAAGGATCTTTTAAACTTCTTGAAAAGATGGTCTACCTGAAATTTGGCCATGAAAATCTTGGGTACCCTTTATATAAGTCCAAGTGCTCCGACTATTACGGGCAAGATTTTTGTTTTCAAGTGCCATATTTTCTGAACTTCAATTTCTGGATCTTTATACTTGTTAAGCTTCTCAAAAACCTTTGCTGAGATATTTCTATCAGATGGTACATTCTTATCGATAAAGAAACAGGTGTTGTCTTTCTTATCCTTTATCACAATGTCGGGACGATTTGCCTGAATTGTTCAATCGGTGTGGATAGGAAAATCCCATAGAATAGTAGCATCGTTGCCTTCGGTGATTGGTTCAGGGTGGTGCTCGTACCAGTGTGTTTTGGTTTCTATTGATTTCTCTTTCATATTTTCCAATGCAAGTATTGACCGACCCTATCATGCCTGTTCTTATACTCATTTGGTGTTAATATTGTAATATTGAGCATTCAGAGACATGGTGATCAATAGATTCAAGCTTTTCCTTGCAAAATCTGCATTTGAATCGGCACTTTTATGAAAGACATTTGCTTTATAATTACCGGTGAACGAACTCTGATCCTGTGCAGCAAGAATAAAACCTTGAGTCTACCCTTTCAGTCCAGAGCTACTCAGCCACTGATGGGTTGCCTTTTCATCAACATCGGCATTTTTACTTCGCGTCACAAACTGTCCTTGGAGAGGTTTATCTTGCTATTTACGTCCTAACTGTTTTAGTCCCAAATCTTTTCCTTTTCGTTTTATCTTTTTTGCTATGGCTGTGGGTTTAAGTTCTTCATTCACATTTTCAATCTCCAATTCCAATTCTCTAGAGAACGTATTCAATTCTTTAGAAATAGAGTGAATTTTTATTACTATTAATATTATTATTATTATTATTATTATTATTATTATTATTATTATCTTTTGACTTGAGTTTGCACTTAGGTGTGATTCAACTGATAGGCCGGAATCAAACCATGATCCTCAGGCTGTAAGCAGGATATGTCTAGTTTATGGAGAGCGTTCTTCCGATGATGTCTGCACTTTCAAGGAGCACGGTCTTCTGGAGTTCCTCGATTGTTGGCTTTCCTGGAATCTGTTGTAATCTTGCTTCCAGTCCCTTTTTGACGAGGCCAAGTGCACCACTGGACTTTTCGTTGCCTTCATTCATTACCCACATTCTTGTCACTTTTATCTCGAGGTCCTTGTATTTCGACAGTTCTTCGAGCTCTCAGATGGAGATATTTCTTTCTGATGGTAAGGTCGTCTCAATCATAATGCAGGTTTTTTTCCCCTTTGATCTGTGTGCTTTGATCTTCCTGTCTGTGTTCACTGGCATGTCCCACAACACCGCGATGGTTTTATTTTCTGTTACAGTTTGTTGCTATTTGTTTGTTGTTGTTTGTTGCATACCACTTGTGTGTTGCTGGGAGTTCAAAATGTTAACAGATTTTCCAGTGTTGCCTTGTCATGTATCTGAATGCTTTGCAATAATCAACCCATGCCTTACTCAGATTCTCTTTCTTAATTTTTCTGTCTTCCAGTACTATTTTGCTAATAAGGAGTTGATCCTTGCGTCCACAGCTTCCTCTTTTGCAACACTTTTGTTATGTTGGCAGCATGTTGTTGGTCTCGAGAAAGTTGTAAGTTCGTTCTGTGATCACACTTGTCAAGATGTTATACATTGTTGGTAGACAGGTGAATGGTCTGTAGTTCATTGGGTCCTTAGTTTCAATGTTCTTTGGTATCAGGTATGTTAGACCTTGTTTCAATCATTTTGGACATTGTGTTGGCATTTGAATGATCTAGGTGTACTATCTAGCAATGTTGTCATGGATGGCTTCAAGATGGTTCAACCAACGTTTAGTACCTTATCTACTCCAGGTCATGTTCAATTCTTTGCTTTCTTTAGAGCCAGGCCAACTTCGATCTTTGTGATCTCTTTCCAATCTTGTTAAGACTGGTATTTCAGTTTGTCCCACTCTACTTCTATCCATTGTACTGTCTTATTGTAATGCTTCTCTCCTCCGCATATATTGCTCCACAAGTCTTTAATTTAGATCAGATGCTGTGGGTTTTTCATTTGCATCTGATCGTTACCAAGTTCTCTGTTAAACTTCTTGGCATCTGTTTTCAAGATTTTGTTCTATATGAACTGTTTACTTCGCATTTTTTATCTTCTGATTCTTTGAGCTTTAGCTTGGATTTACGGCCTGAGTTTTTTTTTACTTCTGGTATGTCTGCCATGTTTTTATGCCCTGCCTCTCTTTCATTTGTAGTTCTTTTCTTTGGTTGGTCAGGGTGTTGTTTTCTACCTGTGTAATTACAGACAGATCACTACTTTTCTTCTGGTTATTTTTCTCAATACCTTCCTTTCATTTGGATTACTTTCTCTTTCTCCGAGGTTTCCTTTTCTTTGAAACTGTCATTTCTGAGATGAACGCTGCTGTTCCATAACAAAGTTGATTGATGGATGTGAGGTCTATGATCGCTAGGTTATTTGTTCTGATTTCATCTATGACTCTGTCGTCTTGTTTGATCAGGTGCTTCGTTTTTCTGTCCTTTAATATTTTGGCAACATATCTCGGTCTTTCAGTTCCCGGTGTTTTGTTTCAACCCATCTCTGGATAATGATGTTCTACAATTCCTTGAAGTCATCATCTTCATTCTTTAATGTGGCGTTCACTTGTGTTTTTTCATTTCCATTTCTATCTTGTGGATGATCAGTGTAAACTACGTCGTCATTATCTTCTCGTTGTCCAGGGTTTTTAATATTGTTGATGTCATTTGTTTGCAAAGCTAGTGGTACCTTTCGTTTGGTTGATTCCATCTCCATGTCTGCAGGTCCTTTCTGCTTGATGATGTCTCTTCTCACATTAGCTAGTTTTTTTGGATCAATGTTCGATGTTAATGTGGAGTTACCATTCCTCCACATGAAGTGCGTTCGCTTGATGTTGTTTTCTCCCGATGGATTAAGTTGATCAGCGAAGAATGCTTCCATGACTTGTTTGTGCTCCTCCCAAGTGTATTTATTTCTTTCGTTTCTGTGAGGATCGGTTTTTCCATCCTGCGATGCCGTTAGCTGTTTCCCAGGCAGTTCAAGGTCGAGGGTGGAGTTCGTTCCAGTAGCACACTTTTCGTTATCAGCCTGGTTCCTCGCTGAATGACGCGCTCCATATTGATCTGCGCGAGGAGCAAAACGGTTTGATTTTCTGGTTGTTTGAGTCTTGATAATGTTTTGTCAGAGCCCCATCAGCCATACGCATGAGCGGATTCCTATGCCTACGTTGCCCACCCTGCACCACGCGAAGGTGGGGTTGATCTTTGTAGGACTAATAATTATTATTATTATCATTATTATTAATACTTTATCTTCTTGAAATCTGTACGGACTCCCTGCCTGCGTCTTTAAGCTTTTACACTGTAAACAGAAAATTCAGATCTCAGAAAATGCTGAAGTGGTTGCCTTGGTGATGGTATCGGTATTTTGAAGACTTGATTACGGTTAATTATGCATCATAATAATTCAAAATGTTTTCATTTGATATTTTTGACAAAACACATTGGTATGCAGTCCACTGCCCAGTTTACACTTATAAGCCTGTAATTTATTCATTTAGTAATTTATTTTTTCAAGGATAGGTTACATTTTGACATTTGTTGTAATAACATGTTACAGAACGAATATAATGTCAGCTTTGAGTGATAGCTCATTAATCACATTTTCCAGCGAAGAAGCAAGCCAGAAGATATTGACACATTAGTGGAAAGATATGGAAGATTTATAAATTAAAAGCCTAATATTACTTTTTTGTGATTTATTATTCTGTAATGTTATATGCACGCATTAGGAAAACAATTTAGTTCTTCTTTGTAGAAAGGTCCACTAGACATAAGATATAATCAAGAGTATCCAAATAAAGTTAACAGGTAAATAAGTACATTTTCTGAAAAGGTTTTCAGGGGCCTTCCATTCTGTGAAATAACATAGAATTAAATTAAAAGATTTATTACAATTTATTCACCGAGGCGGACAGTTGAGCAAAGATAAACTGTAAATGATCAAGACAAGCGAGGTTTTAATTTATTTAGAATGTATGGTTTAGTTCTGCGGAAAAGCACAACAAACCTAAAAAAGTCTTGAGAGCGAAAGACTATGATGGCAAAGTAGATGAACTAGCACTGAGAAGATACTGTGCGCAGCTCAAAGAACAAACGCATAAAGTAATGGGGTTAGAAAATAAACTACTTAGGATTTATTCTCAACAACAATGTTGAGTATAGGTGTTCAGAGAAAGTCGAGGACACGAGAGAACACACAGACAAAATTATAGAGGTCACAGTTTTCATGCAAAGTGAAATGAAAAAAAGACTTAACACATACAATTGCCAAAAGGCAAGGTAATATTATTTTCGGAAATGTATCAAAGGAAGTATTGCATCATGTCTAATCAAATTTGAAAAGAGCACATAAAGAAAAATCAGAGTGAGATTGTTGAAATTGGAAATGAAACCATTTAGTGGGAAGATACATGAATGGGAGGAAATTTTGGACGGATTTTGTGGTGCAGGTACAAATTGGAGGAACTTGGAAAAGTCCACAGAATAAAGTATCTAAAAAAGGCTTAGGTTGATCTGCAGAAGTAGCCGTTGCTGCCTTGTCAACGACAGAAGATGATTACATAACGGCAACTGAGGTGTAAGAAAGAGACTCGCAGAGCCCGAGGTTATTCAACACGTCCGTATCTACCAGCTAGGAATTAAAACCTGTATTGAATGAAGTAAATAACACCAGATTACATAATTTCAGAGATAAATTCGAAGTTCGTTATAGTAGGCTTAAGGCCTTTACAGTGTAAAAGAAAACACATCCCACAATCGTGCTCCCTGTTTTGATGAAAAAACTTTCAAAACAAGTACTCTTTAACATGGTAAGATCAATTTGGGAAAGGTTTTCTGAATAGGATCGTGGCGAATTAGTTAAACCCCAGAGATTTGCAGTTGTATTCATTTTTCCTGTATTAAGGGTCGTAATGATCTGCAAATGGCAAAAGCATATGACCAAGTATTCCAGGTTGGGGCCTATTAATCTCAGTGCCTTGTTTATCCAACTTGAGGAAAACTTGCGACAAAATGCCTATTCTGAAGTTCACATGGAGGACTCAAGTTTAAAGGGTGCTGTAGAAAAGCACTTGCTGAGGAAAAATTATAGGTGCTTCGTATGTTTGAAGTGTGGTATTGGATCTTTCGAATGTAGATCAAAAAGTGTTACTGTTGCAAAGCTAGACATCACTTCGAAATCTAATAATCTAGGTGTAAAGAATTATGTCTAACTCATAGTAAATCTCTTCCTAGTTCCTAGTCCATTCGAGTGGGAAGTACCTGTGTCATTACCAGGGTAGCTTTGCAAATAGCGTTGAAAAAAGTAAACAAATTAGAAAAGGTTAAGAAAAGAGTACAACTATTCGACTCTGGTAGCCACATGTCTCTTCTGATGGCCGAGACTGTGAAAAATGTTAGGGTTGAGACCAGTAAGAGGTGAAAATTTAGTCTGAAAAATATTTGGGTGTAGTGGTAGCAAAAACATTAAGACGAGAGATGTAGAAGTTTCATTCTTTCCAAAGAAAGAAGAAAAAGATTGAGAAAAATTACCATCACTTGCATATGCTATGCTTCTCAGGTATTTGTAGGTTTAAGGATTCTTTAAGTGTAGATGTCTTGATGAGTGCAGATTACATGTGGCAGTTCAAGAGAGGGGATTAAAGGGATTTATTGATTTAGAAGAGCAGTGCATTTAGACATTGTGTTGAATCTTTTAAATCAACGTTCATTAACTGTTTTCGTCGATTTGATGCCAGAGGAGGAAAGCCTAGACTTGTCCTGTCATATAATTCAAAAACGTATAAATCTGCCTAGAAAACATTGCACAATATCCTTAAATACAGGGGTTTCGATGAGATTTTATGGTCGAAACAGGTCATTTGGAAATTTAATTTGAACCTTAATTCATGGTAGGGCGGTCTCTTTGAATGTATGATGTCTGTTGTTTAATCTTTAACTCAGACCTGGTTGGCTTGACTACAACAAACTAACTGAGCCGAAGAAGGTCTTTTCCAACCAGAATATTGTTTTCTCAAAACAGCTTTTATTTTAATTATTTCCTTGGACAATTTCAAGGAGTGCAGTTTAAACTATGCAACTCCAATAAAAATTAACTAAGCTCTGCCAACGTTAGCCACTGTTCCAATAAAAACCAAGAATTTTCCAATGTTTTATTGTAGAAATTTAAATGACATTTTAATTAATATGATGCTATTCAACCAGGGAACATCATCGCAAAGTAGTATTTTACTAGACGACAACAATTTTCTGTCAAGACCAGTTATGGAAATTATGCGGATTATACAAACTAGGCAAATGTATACAACTGTATAACCACCCCACCCAATCTGGATGCACAGAGCACTGTCACATAACTGTTCTCCCCCAACAACAAACATTTGACAAAGAAGTGCAGATCTCAACAGAACTAATAATTGTTTCAAAAACATTTATTTTACACTTTTCAACTTAGTTATTACAACAAGTTATTTTTTTGAGTACAATATTTAATATCAAAATACAGTAAAGAAGTTACCTTTCTTTGACATATTTGAATAATGCTTCCTGACTTTTAAAAAGATGTTACAAAAGTAAAACTATAAAGAAAAAATTTCCGTCTATATACCCTCTAATAGATTGGGTCATCAATATTCAATTTATATTTATTTTTTTAACGGGCGAAAAAGCTAAGGTTCCCCATGGTTTTTAGTCCAAATCATAACAAAGACGACTTTAAAAAACCTGATTAATATCTAGACTCAGGAGGTGAGGAGCCGTGGCTTAATGGTTAGTGCAGTGGCACAATAACCAAGAGGTTTCGGGTTTGATTCCCGAGAATTTGGAACTTTACAAAGAAAAGAGACATTGTTTGGCATCAGGAAGGGCATCCGGCGAAGAAATTCCTAACTGCCAAATCAAAGTCCCTCTCAAGGGCACCGTCTGAGCCCAAATTGAGGAAAAATGACGTTAAAACTGAAATAAAAAATCTAGACTGAGAAGGTGCACAATGTCATTCTGTATTACTTCCACCTCTCTTAGTTTTTTCAAATATAATGCTGCAGTGCTTGTTTAACACCAAGTTCACAAATTACGACTTAAAACTTGTAACAGCAAAGGATCGTTTACTTTTTGTTTTTTAATATGAATTCGCTTTTTAAATAATTGGTTTGATTGAAGAAGTTGAACATGTTTTTTCCAAAGCAAATAGAATACCGTTTCGGTTAACTGGTATTTTTTATCAATATAACGAAAAACAATTTTTTTGACGCGGTGACTTCTTCATCCAAATGTTTAAAGGACAACTTCAAAAGCCCTTTTTTCCAATGTTTTTTTCTGCTAAGTGACGTAACAAGCCTTAAATATCAGTGGAAGAATGTTGCTGCTTGGTAGCATATATTAGCATTCAAGTAGTAGCCCATTTTAAAATATTAGCGGATTAGGTACCCACAGTGAGTACACATGAACACTTTGGCTCATCAAGGGCCCTAGTTGATTCCGTTTCAACAATTAAACTCCATTATCTTGCATTTAACCATACTTATAAACAAAAAGATATAAACATACATACGTACATACATACATATATACATACATACATAAATACATACATACACATATACATACCATCATAAATATATACATACATACATACATACATACATACATACATACATACATACATACATACATACATACATACATACATGAAGTGATGTTGCTATTTTTAAATTGGTTTTCTATTTTATCTCACTCTTGTGGCTACAGTAAATGTGCCTGCATTCAACTTTCCTGGCTTGTTGCTGGGCACTGAAGGTGGATTTTTCACCCATCCATCACTAGATGGTGTGTAACCACTCGATACCATCCATACATTCATACATACATACATACATACATACATACATACATACATACATACAATCATACATTCATACATATACGCAAAAACTTCGTACCTATTAAGTGCCTAGCGTAGCACGAAATCGAATTTCGATGACTCCTTGCTCTTATCGCACAGTTAAAGTATTTTAAAAATGTATTGCCTGAGTAACATAAAAAGTAAAACATAANATCACTAGATGGTGTGTAACCACTCGATACCATCCATACATTCATACATACATACATACATTCATACATACATACATACATACATACATACATACATACATACATACACACAATCATACATTCATACATACACGCAAAAACTTCGTACCTATTAAGTGCCTATCGTAGCACGAAATCGAATTTCGATGACTCCTTGACTCTTATCGCACAGTTAAAGTATTTTAAAAATGTATTGCCTGAGTAACATAAAAAGTAAAACATAAACAGACAACAGTGTGAAAGAACGAATTCTTTTGATTATTATTCTTATAGTGCATGTCTTCTTTATTCTTCAAAAAAATACATTTAACAAAACAAAAAACAATAACTGCTAAGCAACTTCCAAGTCCAATATTAAGTCTTAACGTAAATTTTATGTATTAAACAAGAAACAGGCATTTACGGCTATAAAAAACAAAGAAATTTACCAATTTTGAATGGAAAATGCAAAATTTACAAAGTATGGTATCAATGCGCTGAAAAAATCGCATTAAAATTTCCATGTTAGTTTTTGTACACTACATTTAACAATTAAGTACTAATCTATAAAATTTCACTATTTATCCATTCTGTAAAAAGAGGTCAAGCAGGAAAGGAATTTTTACGAAACTAACACAAGATTACGTAAACTTCCTGAAAATTCTGAACTTTATGGACTCAGAGGAACCCATAGATGCAAGACCTTTATCACGTCATGCGTCGTAAGCTTTTTCTGAACTCAGAAAAGATTACGACGCGCTTACATCTACGTAGATTTCTATTTTTAGTAGAAATCGTATCCTTAAATAACACATATTGCTTTCCTTGTTATATCGCTCGGTTTGCATTTTTCTATTACGTCGTCTTGGTCCAAAAGAATGAAAGCAAAAAAGCTTTCATTAAAAAGGAACGTGATATTGTAATACTTATATTTAAATACTTCGGTGTAAGTCTAAATGAAAACGGAGTGAGACAGTGACGTTTGAGATGGTATGGACACTTTCTTACGGTGGAAAAAAACAATGAGATGAAAGAGACAAGGCAAATGTTTATTACAGGAAAGCGAAAGAACATGTGCGAGGTAAATAGGCAACATCAGACAAGTCTCGTGAATTTTTATAGTTCCAAGGGTGGCATTTCTGCATTAGCCTCTTAATCCTGTCGACAATACTACGATAAAAACTAATACCAGATCAATGGTCAGTCACCACTCTTATGCAAAAAAGCTGGGGGAAAAGAGCTCTGCCATTTTGGTTTCTTAAATTTGTTCCCTTATCATTCATATTCTCGATGATGCCCTTTTTGAATTAGGCTATTCTAAACTTCTAGATATCTGAAAATACTTTGAAATTCGTCAGTGAAAATAAGTTTTATAAATAACCCAAGAAATAGCTACCTTGTCAATGTGCGTCGGCAATGACCGCCGGCGAAAATGCTGACGGGGAAAATGAAGTCTTTTTGTCTCCTTCTGGACATTTTTCATGCATGACCAGAACAGTAACTGACTAACCTGTTATTTATATCAATGAATATCCATTTTATATCTAACTCCTTCTAGACATAACATGTTACTTTTGTTGTCTAAACGTATTGGGGAGTAATTGAAACTACTGTAAACAGCAGTTCCTAAGCCCACAATAAAAGATATCACGACGCGACTTTTTAGTTTATTCTAATACGCAGAAAACGAACTTTGATACAAAATTAACAGACCGACCAGATTTAACAGCTTTGTAGTTACATTAAGTCGTTATTATAACATGCGCAAATTACAAGAGACCATCTTTGCGGCGTAAAAAAGATGTTTTCCATATCTATTTATCGATGTGTCAAGTTTATTTGTCAGATGCAACATTCTCCCTGGGGGGCTCTAAACGCATTACCGTAATTTCTCTAATTTAGCACGGCCTAAAAAATAATTATTTCGGGCATGCCGCACTAATAATTAGAAGGAATAAATTACTATCTTTAGACCACTTCTAGCCCGCACTTATATTTAGAGGAAAATTTTCATCTTCAGCAAGAAGACAGCGAAAAAATTGATAAAGAGGACCCTTTTTGTTTGTAGTTTTTGTTAGTTTTTTGCAAAGAAAGGATAAAGTGTTAAAATTAATTTTAAACTTATTTTTACCTGGTTAAAATAAAATCTATCCGCACTATAATAAGTGGAGAATTTTTACCCTTCCCGCACTAAATAAGAGGAAAATTGAAAATTCTATGGAATACACCCGCACCATTAATAAGAGGAAAATAAATTGTCCAATTTTCCAATTTTTAATTGCCGCCCTAAATAAGAGGCCGTACTAAATTAGAGAAAATACGGTATATACTTAGGACAGCAATATGCCCTGAAACCTTTTCATCCTATTTGACGATATGTAATATTCTGCAATCTCTCTACCTTTAAGTTTACTCAAATCTCTTAAACCTCGGGCGTCCAAGGCTGTTCATTTTCTATAAAAATAACCATAGCAAACAATGCCAGGCCGCTATTGCTATTTTGGTCCAAAGCTTGTTTAAAATGCTTCACATGACTTTACTTTATCTTATGGGGTTACTTCTATTTCTAACGCATCCTACATTATCAGCTTCCTAACAACAAACTGTTAACAATCACAGATTGTAGTGAATGACGTGTGTCACACAAAACCATTTTTATTATACAACACTACAATAACACTAGTACTAATACAATTGAAATTTGTTTGCTATCTTGCAGCATGTCTTAAATAATGAGTTTATAAACTACTGTTTAACAAATCTTCGCCGAAAGCGCACTATCGCCCGTAAAAACAATCTTAAAACACTTTATATATTTCTTCGCCCTGTATATCTTCTAGTTTATGGCTAAAGTCTGCATGTATTTCTAACATAAACGTATTAAAATAAACAGGAATAGTAATTTGTGGGCAATTTTAGTAAAATGGAAGGTCCCTCTAAGGGGCGCAGATCCCTAATAGGGTATCTCTATTTTCGTGTCCGACGGTGATTTTTTAGACTAAATAAAACATATGCATTGGTGAGACAATATCTTTAAAACATGTACCACGTACATTTGTCCCTCTAAGATTAGCACCTCTTAAGTCCGATCCAGCGAAGTTGCACTCCTAAATTAAATGAAATAACATTAACATTAGAGAGTTAAAGGTCGCATAAAGTAGTAAAAATTGTTGATATTCCTTTACCTGTCACTATTTCTCTTGACTCTCCGATTGGTCTGTTTCTTTTCAACCACATAAACACACACGTTCACCCACACGCCCACTCGACATCCCATATAAAAATAATATCCTATGAAAAGCACGACATATAAATGTATTGAGCACTTTTAGTTTCTAGTGTATCGATAAATACTTTTACCCACACACGCAAATGTATATATATATATATATATATAAATGTGTAAAAGTATTTATCGAAACACTAGAAACTAAAAGTGCCCAATACATTTATATGTCGTGCTTTTCATAGAATATTATATATACTGTACATAGTTTAAAAATATATACCATGTACAGTTTACTGGCGAAGAGGAAAGTTAAAACGTTTAGTAAGTTAAAATTGTTTTGAGTAGCTATGTTACTTTTAAAACTTCTATGCGATAGAAATGCATGAATATTTACATATCGAAGCAAGAGCTTGTAATGGGCTAGGGTGCTCAAACAACTACAAGAGGTGTGACCGTCTAGCAGAGTTGGANATATATATATATATATAAATGTGTAAAAGTATTTATCGAAACACTAGAAACTAAAAGTGCCCAATACATTTATATGTCGTGCTTTTCATAGAATATTATATATACTGTACATAGTTTAAAAATATATACCATGTACAGTTTACTGGCGAAGAGGAAAGTTAAAACGTTTAGTAAGTTAAAATTGTTTTGAGTAGCTATGTTACTTTTAAAACTTCTATGCGATAGAAATGCATGAATATTTACATATCGAAGCAAGAGCTTGTAATGGGCTAGGGTGCTCAAACAACTACAAGAGGTGTGACCGTCTAGCAGAGTTGGAAGAACACTGTCACCAATCTGAAGAGTGCCTATCAACACAAAGTGTAAAAACAAACAAATATCTATGTAAATATATGTGTGATTTATATGAGGATTTAAGCAAGTCTATGATGCGTGTATTTTCTTTCGTGATTCCATCTGCTTACTGATTGTATCAACATCGTGAATTAATCTGGAAGAGGTTCAGTCAAATGCATACAATGCAACCAAGTATAAAAATCATCAGGAACAAGGCATCACAACCTATCACAGCATTTTAAAAAATTTAGTGACAGTCGCTAACAATGTGTCCTGTATGACAATGATTACAGTCTTTTAGAGAGGCTAACAAACGCCCATGTTTTCATCCAACTCTCATGACGGGCCTGTTAATACATTTCAGCTAGTGAATTGTTGAAAGGTTGGTTAAATTTAACTGGTAAAAGAATCAAGGTAAGAATAGCGGTAGTTCTCTCTTGCTTGTGTGTACAAGAGAATTCCACTAACAAACACAACTCAATATTGATACCCAACATAAATTCATTGTGAATTCTTTCTTTCTGTTGTCCAAATAAAAAATGAGAACGCAGTCTTGGACCTAAACTCTAATTATTGTCGAAAGCAAAATACTAGAATGGGATTATTAGCTACAAGGATCTGTTAAATAGAAGCATGAAAGAAGCCCCACAGTGAAACTGAGTCAATCACAGAAAGTGAATTTCCTTGAATATAACTAAAAATCGAGACAGTAAAAANAAGAATCAAGGTAAGAATAGCGGTAGTTCTCTCTTGCTTGTGTGTACAAGAGAATTCCACTAACAACCACAACTCAATATTGATACCCAACATAAATTCATTGTGAATTCTTTCTTTCTGTTGTCCAAATAAAAAATGAGAACGCAGTCTTGGACCTAAACTCTAATTATTGTCGAAAGCAAAATACTAGAATGGGATTATTAGCTACAAGGATCTGTTAAATAGAAGCATGAAAAAAGCCCCACAGTGAAACTGAGTCAATCACAGAAAGTGAATTTCCTTGAATATAACTAAAAATCGAGACAGAAAAAACCACCTAAAATTCATCATCTTTGCTATTGCGAAAACTTAAAAAAACATATTGTTTTCCCATAACTAAATAAAAATTTTCTTTGCTTGGAAATCTTACAATTATCGTTGATGACCTAAGACCATAAATTCTATGAGTTAAGAATACTAAGGGGAAAAAATGTTTCCCTTACATCACTGACTGAGCCATAGATCCCGACAGGATTTAAAGCTTAAAATTAATCGAGATTACTTTATTAAATCGTATAAGCGTTTGAAGGAAGCCCTATTGTACTTTCACGTGATGAATCTACCCTTTGAAAGGTCGTGTCAAAACGGCAACAGTAAGCATCGCCTTTTAAGTGATAAAAGTGGATTATTTTTTCCTCCAATAATCAATTTGTGCATTTTTATCTTATTTGGTTATTCTTCTTCAGCTTTCCCTATGCATTAGCTGAAGAGCCCCTTGGTAATCCTAGTTGACAACGAGCTCTGAATATCATTTTGATATGATAAGACCAGCAGGATAACGCTGTTCCATTTCAAAGCAAATTAACCGTGAATAAATGTTTAGAGATTAGAGCTTGTAGCTTGACCACGATTTATTTCTTGAGCTCCTCATAGTTTGGTATTCCTTTAGTTGAAGTAACTTGATATGAGTGATATAAACGCACATTGGTCGTGTTTTGGATTCATATCAACCAGAATATTTAATGTCAGTCGTTTTCTCTAGCAAAGCCTTGTACATTGACAACAATATCAACAAAATATCGCAAAAAACCCTTTGAAGATCTGTATGTATGAAACAAGGTTCAACATTGCAAAATAAACATATCTGCCATTAAAATCATCCTGAAACTGTTGCAATTTAAATGGAACAAAATAAACAATAAGATATATATTATATCTTTAATACATAAATGTATTTTTTTATATCTTGTGGTTGTACCTACTTGCCTACTCTTTCGGGTCTATTTCAAAAATAAAAAAAAAGATCAAAAAACATGAAAACAACACAAGTACTTTGAAAGCTTCAAGCCCAAAGTTAATCTAATGCCACAGTAGTGTAGTAAAATAGGCTTCTAAGAATTCCGATTGAGAAGAGCTTGATTTCAATATGCTTTTAAGGGGGCTACTGTAAACTTTGTATTACAAACGGTCGTCAGATAATCATGAGTGTTTTGGTTCGAAAAATTAAGTCCTCGGCTAAGCCTCTTCATTGTATGTGTTTCATTTGTGTCAAACACATACAGCATGTTGAGTCTTAAAAATTATAAAAAAATTCTGAAAGTAAAATTTTAAGTATTTTCTATATTCAGCCCCGCTGCCTGCAGTTCTGCCAGTTCAGAGGTACCTGAAGTTGGCTATATTAAGTTGGTCCTTCACACTATTTGTTTTTTATGTTGGTTGAACTGAATACATACTTTTTTTATGATTAAATTTTTTTTAAACAAACTCGATTATAAATAGTATCCGCGACAGGATGTCATAGGGTTTGCCTTTTTAAGACCCGAACAAGGAAGACATAACATAGTAAAAGATAGGTCGAGACCAGGTAATGCGCCATTAGTCACATCAAATATACACACATTAAATAAACACAAGTTACGCACGGCCAAAGGCACACGCGCACGCACACATACACATACCCCTATCAAAAATGCAGGCTTCTGTTTATTTCTTATATCTCCGCTCCGTTGTACACGAGTTCATCGGTGTATTCTAATGTGATGCATATTAACGCAGCTAACAGTGGACTGTTTTCAATGCAAAGGTAGGAAAATATTCTGTTTAAAAACATCAGTCATCACATAACTAAATTTCTCCATCGGCTTTGTCCTCTGATCCAGAATATAAATCAAATCATGAGGGATGTGTAAACAATATTAGTGTCTGTTCAAGAAAATGATAACAGAGAACCCACAACCACGTTTATTTAGTTCAGTTAAAGCAATCGCACCGCGAGGTTTGACACAGAAGTTGATAGAAAAGGGTACCGACAATCGCTGACATTGCAGATTTGCCAAAACAATATCGCATTAACACAAAACAAAGGATATTCATGATAAACAGGGTATAATTTTATGGAAAATATTTGCAAAAATGTGCATGAGTCAATCTCTACTTTTATTTAGATTGCATGTTCTGCTCTCAAGAACACAGTTTTCGTTCGATGTCGAAGGTAAAAGTTTGGTATATTAGGTGAAACGTATCTCAAATTGAATCTCTTTGATGATTTTAAGTCACAGCCATCGCTGACAAAATTTGTTACAGCTACCTTCGAAATAAAGTTCTTAGCCGGACAGAAAACGTACCTCTATAAATTTATCTTTGGAAATTAACCTTTATTATTTTCGATGGGCATTACATGAAAAAAACTCTAAATAGCATTCTTAAATTCAGTCTTTATCAACAAGATATATTCTTGACCGCAATATCAGTAGAGGTTTCAAGCCCACTTTTCATTAGTTTTACTCTTTATCATGACAAAGTGCCGCTTTTTTATCTTGTTAATTTATTATTTTTATATATATATAGTGTTGTTTTATTTCTTTTTATCTGTATTAATTGATAGACGTTACGTTTATGATAAGGGGAAGATCTGTAACCAACTAAAACGTATTAATTGACATTTATTTGTATCTAAAAACAACAACAGTTCAGTGAGACGGCGCTGCATCTTGGAGGCTAGTTTGTTTACACGTGGCAATGTAGGTGACAAAGCACATCTCAAATCTGACTCAACTGCTAATTTCTTCCTGACCTTAGTTCTTATACCATACAATGCAGAGAAGGCAGCCTTGTACCGATTAATGAAAAGGGTATCAAAAGGCGGGTGCATGGATTGCCAACGTTGGAATTAGAGGCCACTGTAGACCAAAATTCCTTTAACGTCTTCTCTTTAAATATATTATCCGCTTTTCATGGGCCAGCCGAGGGTCGTCCCTTCATCTTCCAGCATCACTTAAAGGCTGGAACATGAGTTCTACTGACACCTGAGAATGCGGTAATAAATAGACAATGGAACACCTTCGCTCCTGCAGTCGAGCTCCAAATTGCGCATTTGATGACCTTGCTGGATCAACTGAAGCTGCCGTCGTATGTGCTACCTACTGGAGCCACCAAATCTGAATGATGGTGGTGATGGTCATGAGACTCAAGGATGAATAATCCGTTTTTGAGCAACTTCTAATATTTTAAACTACTCTTGGGTGTTGTCATACTTATCGTCAAAGCAACTGACAATATCTTGGTTTGCTACCAGATAAGAATTTCTTACGAATGACATATCGTCTCTCGCTGTCAAGGACATACTTGGTAAACCGACAGCGCTGAGATTAAACGTTTGATTTGACATCAGTATTAAGTAACACACCTTCGTTGTCTGCGAGTCAGTCAGCTCATTGAAAATAGTAATTACTTCACTCTTAGCTATTGCCATTTCCCTTTCCCAAGGTTGTTCTACTTTCACTTGAAATGCTTATAATACATTGATGAAATTGATGATGGTCTTGTCTCTTCCTTCCATGAAGAGGTTTAATTCATTACGCCTGCCAAAAATGCCAATAAGATTAACTAGATTTACTATATTATATTGATAAAATTTTACTAGCTCAAGCGGTGTACAAAATTCCCTAGATTCATCCGTAGTTCGTAGCAAATATGTGTTTACTGCAATGGGATTTCCTGTGTTTACAAGCTTTATCGCTTACTTAGGCCCCTCAATACCTCTACTGACCACGTCTTCAATACAAGCACCTAAACGTGTTTCAAACCATGGGTGAAAGTACAGTCTGAAGCCCCCTTTTCAATCATGTGCTTGAAAACACGCGGTATGGCCTAACCTAGCTGTGCGTTCACTGTTGTGTGGATTGCGGAGCACTATTTCTCCGCAGTCCACACAACAGTTCAATTTGTTTGCTTTGAACTCGTTTGCTTTCAAAAAAGTATCGATGGTCTGAAAAACAAGCTTTCCTCGTATTCTTGACGAGGACCTAAAGAGCATAGAAACATAAGTTGTGAACTGGATGAAACATCCGTGAACTAGCCCAGATGCAGGGGCAAGGGCTTAGTTGACTTCAACTGATCAACGACTTGATGACTGATGTCCTCAGAAATCAACGAACTCCTGCGTTGCACTGTGGTGTCGGAGTTTGACAGTAAATCTAATCTGTGTTCTTTTTTCTTCCATATCAATATTTGATTTAAACTCTTTGCGCATGTTTATATCAACCTTTCAGCAATTGTCTTGGGTTTGCCAATCCGACACGACACATGAAATGAGAATTAAACGGTGGNAACTGGATGAAACATCCGTGAACTAGCCCAGATGCAGGGGCAAGGGCTTAGTTGACTTCAACTGATCAACGACTTGATGACTGATGTCCTCAGAAATCAACGAACTCCTGCGTTGCACTGTGGTGTCGGAGTTTGACAGTAAATCTAATCTGTGTTCTTTTTTCTTCCATATCAATATTTGATTTAAACTCTTTGCGCATGTTTATATCAACCTTTCAGCAATTGTCTTGGGTTTGCCAATCCGACACGACACATGAAATGAGAATTAAACGGTGGCTCGCCATTTTTCATTGAATAATCCATAAATTCAAATTAGAGATCATTTTATGCTATTTGCCTTTTGCTAAAAAAATAAGAAATCTATCTCTTTGTAATCTGGATGAAAATTTCATCGATTCAGCCCAAAGAACGTCCAAGAAAAGTATGCACTGCGGGTTTTCGTTATTATTAGAAACAACCACGACAAATCAATACTAAATAAACTATTCAAAATAACTTCGCTTTTTTGCCACAACGACATTGGGTTCCATGATTAGCACAAGTGCATTCTTGATCACTTGCAACAGACAACAACAACAACAACAACAACAACAACAACAACAAGAAAACAGAAGGTGATAATTGAAAACGCCTGGAATGGCGAGAGCAGCACGAACTATACGGCTGCACGTTTTGGTATTATCAAAGGAGGAGTAACTAATGAGGAAAGGGGTCATGAAGAGCAGGGCGAGAACTAAAGTAGCGGACTAACTGTGACTCCAAACACTTTTGATAATTCACCAGAAGTCAGGTAAACCAACATTCTGGAAGATTGTGCGCTCATAAACACACTGGTCCTAATCTGACGAAATATCATTACGAAAAACAATTTTACAGCAATTACGAGCGGAAATGACTAACTGTGTACTTTCTGTAGAACTCTCATGCTGAAAAGATATCGATCGGTGTCGCAAAAAAAAAGTCAAGAAAAGTCTCCTTGTCATTACAGTCATCACTGAATAGACTGCAGCGAACAGGAGGCTCTTTAGATGCAAAACAGATTAATACGACCTCGACCAAAACAAAAACTTGATCAGACGAATAATGAATATTGAACTTACCAAAAGCAAAGATTTTCGCGAAGTTATGAAAATATAAAGTCTTATCAATGCTATCCAAGACAGATTGGAAGATGGGGCGATTTTGAGAAGACGTAGGGTGATAGAGAAAGAACAAGTAGAAAGTTGAACGTAAAGGAAAAAGTAAAACGCACACAAAAAACTCAATGGGATCTATAAGATCTCGCTCGCCTGGAAAGAGGCAAAACCAGTGCAATTGCTTACAAAAGTCCTCATGTCTACTTTTCTGAAGACCAACTGAGTCAAATCAACTAGAAAATGCGCTCATTCACCTTATTTTAGACAACGAAACTCTCAGAAGGTCTTCTCTTACACCGAGCATTATCCAGCTATACTAAAAATGTGGATTAGAGGCCCGGGAAATATATCCTCAGAAATCCTTAAAGTCTTATCAGGATCAACAGTGATGAGTTATGTCTCAAACGACACTACAATGACGTCTACGTTAATCTCCAATTGCAAAGCAATACTATGCTTCCAAGACATGTTTCAGCTCTAACTGGGATTGAAGTCCAATGTAGTATGGTTAATAGCGATCCACGTTTACACATTCCAGTGTCAGGAAAATCATTGATAAAAAGGCCTTAACATAAACTCAGAATAGTTTTCATCCAAGGTAACTCTCAAACTACGATTCCTCTATAAAAACAATAAAATGTTCATTCCAGAATAGAGTTTCTTGAAGTCGAAGGTTACTATTGGTAGTACATGCTTATTTCCAAGTTTCGTGATTGGAAAACCTATTTTATGTAATACAAAGAATGCGTGAATTTTCAAGTTTTTGCAATTTTGTCTTCCAATGCACTCATATTAAAGGTGTAAGGGCAACACCATGACACCTACGCCATGTATTTAAGGGATTCAATGCAATGCCAGGAGTCCATCAAGGCTGTTTGGTATCTTCCATTCTCTTCGACACTTTTCTAGTAGTTTACCTGATTAAAGCCTCTAGAGGCAATTATGGAACACGTAGTATAAAGGCAAAACAATTCTCAGGATTCATTTCCTTAGCATTATTTAGGGTTCGACTGAAAATGAGCAGGAGATTACCAGTTTGGCGCTACCCTTCAAAATCATTTCAAACACGTAGTGTAAAATGAGTGTAGACCTCGCTTCCTTCCTGACTAACAACAGCAACAACAACAGTAACAACTGCAAAAGCACCAATATAAACATGCTGGAATGGGCGGGAACCATAAATGGTATCCAACTTCAAAGTACAGGGTATAATTATCTACGTCTGAAACCAGAAATCCTTTTCACTCGGTATTGCAGAAGTATTCATGTATCAAGCCTGTATAGGCGACGAAAAAAATCAGTGTTCTTTAAAAGGATATATGGGTTCCATCGTGACACAAAAAACATCATGGAAACAATGTCATCCAGAAAAATCCTGCGCATTCCGTATACCTACCTATATACATAACAAAGCAATTAAAAACAGTATGGCCAGATCACAAGATTCTGCCAAGCCCACATCGTAAAGCATAGTTAAAGGAGAGTACAGGAAGGACACACCAATAGAGTGATGTGGGTACATCATCAAAAAGTAGGCAACATTCAGTCTCAGAGATTCCTTGAGATTGTGGGCGGTCATCAGCAGTGATCTAATGAGTCTACCCTGGGTTACGGAAGAGGTAACTGTAAAGTTAAGAACGCTACTAAATATTTTTATGTGGAAGCTTCTTGATTTTACTATCATGTACATCTGATGACATCCTAGGCTTACAATACCAAAAATGTATGAATTGATTTAATTATGCAGTCAAATGTACATGTAGTGAAAGGATTACACTGTGATCAAACAACTACAAAGCTAAAACGCACCTCTAGATCGGCTCCTGCTAACACAGCATCATGTAGAACACAGTTTGTCATATTTGCCCCTTTTAAGATAGCAAGGCGTAAATTAATTCTGCTCATTTGGCTGCCTTCGAGATTAGCTCCTTTCAGATTGGCACCTACAAAGTAAAAGTAGATTCTTTTTTATCTGAATCCCAAACACATAAAATATGCTAACAATACCATAAAACTTTACTCAGTGATATGTTTAATGCAATTCCTATTCATTCAGTTTCAAGTTCACGGTTACGAACGAAGTTTACGAATACGTCGGTTAGTGACGAATAACTAACATGCACTACTAGAAAAAACATGACACACCCGTACTGGACATCTCCATTTTTTATCTAAATTACTTTTACTCCTCCTGGGGCGGAGGCCGCCGACAACACTCCGCCAGAGTGCTCGGTCCTGGGCTGATCGTTCCAGCTGACTGCAGGTCTTTCCCATTTCCTTACCGTCAGCGTCAAGATCTCGTTTCCAAATTTTTCTAGGCCTTCCTCTCTTCCGCTTTCCTATGGGGTTCCACATGAGTGCTTGCCTTGTAACGTTACTGGCTGATTTCCTCAGAATGACTCCAAACCACCCCCACTTTCTGCGCCTGATTTAGTCTTTGGCTAATAACTGGTTGGTGCGTTCCCACAGGTCTGTGTTGCTGATGGTGTCAGGCCACTGAATTTGGATAATTTTTCTCAGGTAGCTCCTGATGAACGTCTGCATTTTCTTAATGGCAGTCTCCCGTCCTTCATATGTCTGCTCCATACAGTAGGACTGACTTGACGCTGAATTAAACGGCCGGATCTTTTTATGCTTTCAAACAACATTGGAGCTTCAGATGTTCTTTAGCTGTAAGAAAGCTACACTCGCTCCGTCAATTCTTGCTCTAATGTCTGCCTCTGTACAGCCCTTATAATCAATATTGCTGCCAAGATATGTTGAGGACTCAACGTCTTCCAGTTCACTTCCGTGTAATGTGACCGATGCTTCACTTATTGAATTGATCTCGAGTTTCTTGGTTTTGCCCTTGAGAATCCTGAGGCCAACTTGGAAAGAAATGGCTGCTCAGCGTGTGGTCTTGTCCTGCATCTGCTGATAGCTGTGAGAGAGCAGGGCCAGATTAATGTCTTCATTTGAAGAACCTCAGTGTAGTTGACAGAAATGGCCCACAAATCATTTACAGGCTACCATGGTCAAGAAAAATTTACAACCTCCATGGTATATACTGCAGGGGGCAGAATAAAATACCAACAAAGATCATCCTTTGGGGTAGTGCAGGTCAGGATGATAACTGAACATAGAAAATTAAGAGGAAATCATACATGTGGCAAGATAGTAGGTGTTTACCCATGATCTTACAGCCAAACCCGTTTACCAAAATGAAATTCACATCTCTTACCATACCCGATGCCATAACCCACAAGCTCCATACTACGTAGGAACGGCAAATTGTATCCATATTCATCAGATATCGACCACGAGCAGTTAGTATTAAAAATATCGAAAAGGCAGGTCAAATTATTGAAAACGCTGACGGTGGCCATGAACAAGCCCATGGTTTTTATTTCAAGTAAGTCAAAAAGGCAGGGTCAAAAATAGCAAAGAGGGAAAATTTTGATGATAAGGGGTGTTAAACTTTTGCCAGAAAATTTTTTATTTTCAAATCTCCTCAACTTACACCTCACTGATACCAAAACGTATTGGATATAAGAGACCTAAACCTCGCTGTAGCAGGTCACCTGGAAAGAAATATTGTAGGGGCATGCATATCTGGCTAAAAATCGTTGGTCGTTAAAGATTAAAGTGAAAATAATAGCTCTACGTCATGACAAATTATTTATTTTCTTAAAGTTCCTTGTGTAAAGGGATCAACTCAAAGAGCATCAGAAAATGGTCAAAGAACGGGTGTTAAAATAAGTTTAAAGACGACTAACACATTTTCTTCTAATAAGAGCTCTTGATCCTTGGTATTATACGGATACATCTTTCATCAAAAAGTTCTTAATTAGAGGCGAGTTTCAGTTTTGAACAGTTTTGGTCCAGGTTATCAACACCAGGAAACAGCCTTAAGAAATTCATTGTATACGTCCTTGAAACTGCTGAGTACATACATATCCAGAATGGCTCAAAACATATAAAAACCAATCAAAACTATTCCAGAACAAAGGCCAAGTCAGATCCTTTTGGTATTTGGGGAAAAATACTTAAATAATTTGCCATTGTTTAACATTGCTATTCCTTTTCTTTCCCCTTTCTTCTTCATCCTCTTTGTCATACTTTTCCTGTTTCTTTTCTGCGTGTATCTCTATCTAAAAAGCTTTTATCTCTTTTGTCCCACTTCCCCAACTTCTCTACTCATTGCTTTTCTTTCACTATTACCTCTTCCTGTTTCTCCACTTTCTTTTCTTCTTATAGTTTTTGCTAATTTTTACGTTCTTTTTTCAACTTTTTGCTTCTTCACCACAACTTTACAGATTAAATACTGAAGATATTAACTCTAAAATTGAGGTAACCAAATGAAAATAAAATGAAAGTGGAGTAGCACTGGTAAAGAAATTTCTGTTAAAATGTGTGATCATGATTTGAAATCCAAAGTAACAGAGGTAATTTTTTTTCATCCACGAATGCAAAGTCGGGTTAGAAATACACACAAACTATTTCAGAATAACCATATGAACCTAACAGTATTGTCAAAGTACATCATTTGCTTTTGAATTAACAACAACATATGCCGAGTTTAATTCACAATGGACAATAACAGTATTAAACAATTCATTGAGAATAATCTTCTGATACAGGATCCCATTTCATATTAAAGCGACTTTGGTTTACAAGAACAGATATAAACTACTAGAACGATGTTATGTCAGGAGATCATATGTTGTGGCGCATGAAAATAACTAGTCAAAGCAAAACTTAAGAATCTATCATTAATAACACAGAGATACAGATGGCTGTAATAGGAGGGCCAATCTGTGTCTTTATCGAAGCAAATGTAGTGCCAATGTGCACGCATAAAATGAGGAAGATAATGAGCGGCACGAGTTAGAAATAACAATATAAACTAAAAAACGTAAGGGAAGAAATAGTACTGAATATTTTGTACACAAACATTAATAGTAATGAAGGAAGGGGTGAGAAGAGTAGGTAAGTAGGGCAGGGGAGAAAGAAAGCAAAACTTCAATATTGGTGAAGTAAAATGATGAAATGAAAGGAAGCAGGCAAAGAAATGGGATACGAAGAAAACAAAACTCAGAAATGAATTTCTTTCAAATTGCTTATGATCCCGAATAAGGCTTTAAGTAACAGATAACATCATGCTTACCCTGAAGAAAATATTGTTAAACAAAGCACAATATTAAAGAAAAGGGGAAGAAACAAGGAGATTTATGAGCAATTAAAAATTCGCCAAGTTATATTGGTTAGTAAAGAAAGAAAAGACAGATAATTGTAGAAAACAAAAAATTGAATTAAACAACTATTAAATTAAAATTTTCATGGGAATGGGATATTTCGACAGTAAAAGGGTGGGAGATGGAAACGAGTCCGGTATAATAAGTAAAATTATCTATCTATCTATCTATCTATCTATCTATCTATCTATCTATCTGTCTACCTCTCTATCTATCTATCTATCTATCTATCTATCTATCTATCTATCTATCCATCTATCTCTGTTTCTCATGAATATTCAAAATGGGGAAAATACCAAGGTCGTACTGGAAAATCATCCGTTTGTGTTTTAAAAAACAGTTACCCACCTTCGAGATTAGCCTGTCGTATTCCTGAAGGGTCTTCAAATTTACAATTTCTTAGAGAAGCACCTTCCAGGTTAGCTCGGGACATTTTTACGCAGTTTAAACCAGCTTCCTATCAAGCCAAATGTATACTCATTTTAGAGTTTTTGATAAATGACAGGCATAACAATATTAGTATAACGTAAAATTGCAAATAAATGTAACTAACGAAAATACTATCACATAAAATAACGACACAAACTATATCATATTAGCGTTAATTTTATGTCATAAGAACCTAAAATAAACATTTGCAATACTGGCACCAACAATGGTATTCTGGCTTCTGAGGTAAATCTTGTTTGTTCTTCTTGAACTAAATACGATGGCGGAGAAAAAGTATCATTTCCTTAAAACAGAACACCAAATTCACGTTACGCAGTCAGCAAGAAGCAATTTTGGCCTGCTGACGTATCCATTTCATTCTTTCAACTGTTTTTACTGTCCTTCAAGTAAATGCAACTGTGGCAGAATCCCTGATTCCCTCTTTACAAGAACAGTATTTATATGAACTGGGTATTTCACGTGGAAATCTCGATGTGACCCTAGACTTTAAGCTACAGACAACTAAGAGATAAAATGTATCTTAAAATAGAGTAGGCATGTAACTCCGTGTTGTTGAGAGTACCTAACTACTCTAATCTGATGAAGCTAAAAGAGGTTGAAAGAAATATCTTTAAAAATTTAATCAGTGAGATAAAATTAGCAAATAGAAATGGTCATAACGTTACTTTGCTGTCCTGCGATTGTACATCAGGTGCAATTTCTCTGAAAACAAACGCTCCCTTGAAAATCAAGCCTTTAAAAAACTTAATTTAATTCAATATCTGAGGCAGGCATCGATATAGCTCATGATATTATATTTGAACTGGTATACATTTATATCTTGAGTATATGTTGTATATGTTTCCTATGATTTTATATCCAGGATATATCTCCTACATAATTCAAAAGATTTCTTATGCAGTTTATACCATGTCATCTATAGTTAATGTTATATTATATACAGGTACATTACCTGTTGAACAACTTTCAAACCTAGCACAAGTACAACTTAGCGATGCTGTGCTAAATTGGGAGGACCTGTATTCAAAATGTTTTGTTTTACTTCAGCAGCTATTTAACGTTGTAAATGTCCGTTGATAGGCTGATCAATGTTTTAATTTTTAAAAAGTAAAATATTGTCAGTACCTTCCAAGCCATTCTATTTGTTAATTGATTATCTGCTAAAGGAATATAGAAAACAGTGCATTGGGTTTTCTGAACAGGCAATCAAAGTCTGTTTAATAAAAACCGATCCTGTATAATATTTTTCACAATATAGCTCTTTTGCATATGTGTGTTTGGTTTTACTTTGCCTAGCAGGGTATCTTTCTCGTATTTGCCGCATAAAGCAACTTGGTGCCAGGAACCATAAACATAGCTCAAACTATATTTCAACAAACTTAAATGGTTGTCAGCAACGCATTAAGCAAATCTTTACCTTGCCTTCCCATTTTTAAAAGCGATACCATGAATCCGGAATGAAAAGAATTTGTCTTAGAACTAAATTTTTTTGAATGTCGAAATAATTCGCTACGCCAACCACTATCAATCGGAAGGTAAAATTGCAATTAAATATTGGGGTATAAACTGTTTGCGGTACATTACCTATTGACATGAGTTATGCAAACTGAAAAATGATAACGAGAACTGAGCACGAAGTGTGCGTGAACTGGACACTAGTTTCTATTTTTATTTATTTTTCTACTTTTATTTTTTTGTAAATAGATTTTGTATTTTACCACGAGGATCTTGTACCCGCGACCCTGTAAAGAGAAGACATATCCCAAATATATATATACGTACAACGAAATTGTGCAGAGCGCATATCACCACCATTAACACCGACCCCCTCATTATGATCATTATCCGTTAGGTACAATGCAGCCCCAAATGTCTTCACTTACAAATATTATTAAGGACATCTTGCCTCAGTTTTATTTTGCGTTATCTTTTGTGTTTGCCCCTTACTGATGTTTAATTCTCTTTCATATTTTTCGCTATCGCCAATGCGTATGACTTTTACGATCAAGTACAAAAGTACTTATTTTTGGAATTAATCATGCTCGTCTTGTTTTATGCGTTCTATAAAGATGTTGTATTTTACATGCATTAGCAATGCTTAAAACCTTGGTTATCATTCTTACATATTAGTTGCGAAACTTATAGAAGAAACGAATATTAAAAATTGTGTCATTATGTTTTAATACATTTGTAACTATTTTCATGAGAACAGAATTTAAAGCTCCCTTAGTTCGCTAAATATGATCGCCTGGGCAAAAACGTCATGGAGATGTCATAATAATATGCGTGTTTCAATATTTTTCTTTTGGTGGATAGTAATGTCTTTATATCACTTAATACATAATTGATCTCATTTATTTTGAGAAAATGCAAAAATTTTGTCACGGGGTTGGGTTTCCAACAGTGTTTACGATCATGTCCCCTCGATACTTAAATTTGTGTACACATTAAACACGCACATCTCTTGTTAAAACATAGCAAGCAACAATGAGGTCACTAAATAGTTATACGAAAACTTTAAGTACATCTACGGAAAAAAAGTGGGGGGGAGGGTTCTAGGAAAATGATGAAGTAGGACGTTTTCAAAGCTCTTCCCTGCCAGAGTAGTTCCTCGTATAGACGCGCAATGGCCTTATATTCCAAACAAATTTTAAGGAAGCATGGTTGCCAACACACAGATATTTCATTAAAAGTACTTTTTAACGCTACTCTTTTCACAAATAAATATCATCAAATTTTCAACATCAACACACTTACGTCAAAGCAAGCACCAGCCAGCTCCGCTCTTTCAAAACAGCTGTTTCCCAAATTCGCCCCGTGAAAATTTACACCCTTCATATTCGCCATTTTAAAGTTAATGTATTGCAAATCCAGTTTTGATAGATCTGCTCCCACTAGATCAATCCCCTAAATGAAAAAAAACCCCGGACAAATACTGATTACAATTCTGATTAAAATTAAAAGCAACATAAATGATATTCGTAGGCGTTGTTTGGGACTCATTTGTTTGAGAAATGTTATTATTTTACGATAGTTACAGTAGGTGTTAATTCCGAAACGCAGACAAAAAGAAATTGATAGTTAATAGTGTTATTTCAAAAAACCTAAACAGTTTGTACAATTCTGTTATAATATAATATAAATTTAAATGTAAATATTTTAAACATAAATATAAATATGAATATAAGTATGAATGAAAGTATGAATATAAGTATGAATGTAAGTATGAATATAAGTATGTTTCATTTTACTGTAGCATTTATACAGTTCAAAAAAGTAATCGGTTTCAAACACTGAGACAAGATTACTCCTACATAAAAAGTATCATATTAGAAGAAAACTGATTACCGATTCAAATTACATTGGGCTCAAAGACTTCCTATGCTTTGAGAGTTACAAGTTACAAATTCACGATTCACGAATCACGAGTAAATACTAACTGGTCTACAGCAGGATGCATTTCAGGTTATATCTGACTTCAAGGTACAAAAATATTTTAATTAGAACTTAAGGAAGGTTTTGCAAATCTTAACAGTTCCACTCGTAACTATATTTTGCATTTTATTTATATGTTTCGCCGTTTCTTTCTTCTCGAAACCAAGTTCTTCCATTACTTTTTGCAGACATGTTGGGACATATCCAAGTGCCCCGATGATGATTGGTATCATTTTAAACCGATAGTCGGGATACATTATCTGCATGTTTCTCAGTAGTGGTGCGTAGTTGTTCATCTTTTCGTCGATCTTGTTTCCGATATTGATGTCAGTTGGGCAGCTGAATTCGACAATAGAGCAAACTTTCGTAGATTTGTCCCATATGATCATGTCAGGTTTGTTGTGTGGTGTTTTCGTAATGGTTTTGATTGGTAGGTTCCACCAGTACTCGACATTGTCTATTTTTAACACATACTCGGGATCTCGTTTCTCAAAGTAGTTGTGTTCAGGGTGGTTGATTCTTATGACTGCCTTCAGCACGTACTTTGCAAGAGCATCATGTCGGAGGGGTAGATAGTATCTTGCTGACATTTTCGGGCAACCATTGGTTATATGGGTTACGTCCTCTATGCTGATATGGCACAATCTACATTTGTTGTCATTGATTTGTTGGCGTTTATGCTGGAGGTATCTTGTTGGGAGCTCCTGGTCAATGATACTGTCTAGGTAGCTGTTAAAGTGTGATGTTGTACTGCGATTTTTCGTTTGTTGTAGGCTCGTTTTGTGGTCTATCTTGTTGTCATCTTTAAGTTTTCGTTGAAAATAGCCATGTACTTTTTTGTTGGTATATCTCTCAATTCGTTGTTCAGTTTTCTGGAGAGTGAATTTTTTATGAATGTAAGTATGAATATAAGTATGAATGTAAGTATGAATAAGTATGAATATAAGTATGAATATAAGTATGAATATAAATATGAATATAAGTATGAAAATAAGTATGAATGTAAGTATGAATATAAGTATGAATGTAAGTATGAAGAAAAAATAAATTTAAAGAATAAGAATAAAAACAATAAAATAAAAATTCTCTCGTCACAAAAAAACCACCAATATTTGATATTTAAATCTCTTAATAGGTACTGGAATTAGGGTCAGAGGAGTTTGCACTGTGCTGGGAAAATGGTTTAATTCGTATGAAAAAATACTCACCATAAAAATTTCTAATTCTCACCGGGAAAAATAAAAAAATAATAAATTAAAGGAAGCAATAATCTCTTAGCTTTTGGACTATGGTAAAAATATCAAAACAAATTTAGTATTAAACGTATTTTTGCAGAAAATGAAAAATACGACCAAACAGATGCATGACCTATTGTGCTTTTTTTTTTTCTCAAGGTCGCCAATTTCACAACTGGCGAAACGGAGGACCAAATATTTAACCAGAAAAAAAACCCGCAAAAAAACTTCATGAAAAATGAAATATATGTAATTTTGTGGTACGAATTGCATACGTTTTATTAGAAAAAATATCCAATAACCGACAATGTTTTAGTTTCAGGGCAGATATCAGAATTCAGCTACTGGCAGAATACTAGTGTCTTGGCATTTCATAAGAAAATTTTTATTACACAAAACTAGAATGTTCTGGAAAATCTTGTAAGCCAGCACTGTCCACAACCTCTTAAAAGTGAGTCCATACAAATAAGAGGCTACATACCTTTAACAACATGGTGGCAATACAAGAGACAACTAAGACAGATGATGATTTAATGTGTAAAAATTAAATTTCAAAATCAAGCTGTAACTTTAAAGAGGCTGGTTACAACAAGGTCAAAGAGCGGCCTTTAAGCTGCCATTTAAAAATTGGTATCATTTCTTTTAGCCTTAACTCTCTCAAACTGAAACCAAAAGTATTTAATCTCCTCAAGAGTCCTAAACAGTACTAACTTTCGGCTTACAGGGAGATTAGGTACAGCAAAGCGATGAAAGCTCCTCTGGCCTTTTATACCGCGATAACGATCTTCTTGGAACAATTATTTGGTACCAGGTATTTGGTACACCTAACGAAGCAAAGTTTGTTTACAGTTTAAACGTTTTCTGTCATATAATGTACCTTATCCTGTTCCAATAAAGGTAATAATAACAATATTTTCTCTTAAAGATAATTACTCTATCAAAGCTTGGTTTATCGTCGATGAAAAGTCCAAGACCAAGTTCTGGTTTTGAGAGGCACAATTTTTAGGAGCATCTTCAGGAGCATTCCTAGTAATGGTGTCAGGATAAAACCATTAATTGGCGGCTAGTCTTAAATTGCGAGCCCCGCAGGAGTAAAGTGCAAAGCAACTATTTATCACAACGGCGTGAATGAGTCTGATACAAATAGGGAAGTTATCTCGCCCGACAAGTGTTCTTTGGACCTCAAACGGTGATCTAGTCACGATCATAAGGCTGGTACTAAAAAGCGGACAAAATAGCTACATATTGCAGTTAAGGAAACCTATTATAGAAAGTGTGGCCACGGCAGAGAATGGGCGCCCGGTAAGAGAATACATACAGGTAATGTGTAGATTGGAGGGAAAGAAAATTGTTTGGATTGCAAGAAGATATGTTATGTGATCACGAAGGAAGAGTAATAAAGAATAACTGGCTGTCATACCTAGTACCGGGATGAAAAACAGTGATGAGTCTAGCGATTGTAGAAGGTGCGAGTGTTATGGAACCAAATACGATTTGGTAAACAAGGAACCTTGGGCATAAGACGGTGCGAATATATTGGTAAGCGACATAGACAAGAAAAGAAAATATATCACTCGACATACACTTGATAGTTGGCCATATTACAGACGACGATGCTAGATCAAAAATAAGTGACGTAATTTCAGTACCATTTAGAAAGGTAAACAAATTAAAACCAAGATAGGAAGTGGCTAGGGTGAATAAGGGAATGAAGCATACAGCAACAAGAAAAATATCAGAAACAACAAATTTTATTAGAAGTCATTAGAAGTAAACTGAGTCGTAGTGGAAAAAAACGTATAGAGGATGGCATAAAATTTATCTGAATGAATATTAACATAGTAAAATGAGAAAAAGACCCTGAATAAGTTTTTTCTTAAAGAATGAAAAGAAAAATGTGTTATCTAGTCGACAAAGTTATCTCTGAAGATAAAACATGTTCAGAAAAATTGGACTTTTGTAGACACTTTGTCTTCTTTAACTCTTAGTTTCTCAAGAAGCGTCTTAAAGTAATATTTCCAAATTAGTAGGTAGCAGTAATGATAATGATAACAATAATTGTAATAGTAATAATATCAGTAGAAAATAATAATAGTAATAATAATATTATTAACTATCCAAAAAAAAGAACCGAAAATGGCACCTCAAAACAAATGTCATACATGTCATAATTTGGCACCTTGATAAGGTAAAAAAACCCCGAAATTCCAGTTCATCTCAAATCAATTCCTACTGAGGCTCACTAACAACAAATAAAAAATACTCATTAAAAGTACAGCACACCTTCTCCTCAAAGTACTGTTAAAGTAAAGAAAACTGAACAGTATAAATATGTAAATAAAACTTCAAACAGCATATTGGAGAGGTAATATGCAAATAATAAACCTTGTTCCCACAGGTATTTGGATAATTCCCAGGAATCAGACTACACATAGTCGACATCAAGAAAAGTAGCAATTGGTGACGATAATAATAATAATGCATTTCGTTTGAAGACGACTCCTGGAATGAGCTAAAATTCATTTCCAGGGGGTTCTCCCACAATCCCGGCTCCAAACCAGGAGCTTTAAAGATTGAGGGTTTTCCTGAGGATACTGGTGGTGCCAACAATAGCAGAGGCTTGAAGACCACCTTACACATTTGGAATCTCTAGCTCTTTTAAGTATCTTTTCAACCGTCTTGACTCCACTCCCAGCGCACCTACTACAGCTGGGACAACTTTGGTTCTCACACCATTCATTTGTCTTATTTCCAAGGCCAGTGGGGCATTCCAATTGTTTGGTAGTCATGACATTTTGTCCCACCATATCTCAACAGTCCCACCTTCCCTAGTTCTCACATCATCAGAAACCTCTTCAAACCACTTTCTAGCACACTTCATCCCCAACGTTCGGCACAACTTCCAAGAAAGTCGTAATCCCATGCGGTCATGCTTTCTATGATACTCCTTCTGAACCAATCCACAACACCCTGCGGCAAGGTGTAAAACTGACTCAGAGAACTGCCCACAAATCCAACATTCTGCAACAACAAGATATAATACTACTAATAATAATAATAAGAAGAAAAATGATGATAATAATGTGTAAAATAAAATTACTAGGGGCGTGACTGTTTACACATACATGGCAAGGCAAATCACAAAATAACCCCATATATTCCTCTAGTACGGAAAGGGACAGAAATATAAGGTATATCTGGCATCATTGGAAGTGCGTAATTGTCAGTGGGCGTTGAGGTGTTTCTAACACGGAGGCTTTTTGGGCAAAAAGTATGTAGAGTGTGGTAAATATAGGAAGCCAAAATCACTTCCATGGTTGTTTAGGGGTTTGGTGTAGTTCATTAATAAGTGGGTAAAAAAACCCGGCTTTTTATGGCAAGATTGGTCAGATCCAAGGAAAAAGCGTTTGTCGAGGCAGCTAAAATTTTAAGGAAAATCTTAGAGACTTGGCAGGCTATAGGGCCACATGGCCAGAAATAACATTCTACTACTTTTCATCCATAGAAAAGTGACCTTTCCCAATTTCTCAGCTGGCAACGAGTTTTTCCTCTCACTAACTGGGCTGTTTTTAATTCTTACTATGATTTTAAAGCTTTGGATTAGCAGGTAACTCTAATTGGGAGTCCAATGTGTACTTTTTTAGCTATCCTAACTAGTTTTTCCTAAAAACCACCACAGGAGTTCTAATCTCTGATAAAAGACTCGCTTAATAACTTTCAATTGCTTTTTTCACAGAATGTCACATCACATTTATTTTTCAAAACAAAATAATACTATACCTGACAGCGAAGTTCAGAATTACATGGAGTAGCCATTAGGACTTTAACAAAGTTCTCTCGATTTATTGAGCAATTTGTGCGGTCCTCAGCTTGCTACAATGACAAATGGTGAAAAAATGTCAACAGTAAAATATAAATGCTGGTTTAATATAACTGTTTAAATCAATGTCTAAAGGTAACATTAATGTTGAAAGGTAACATTAATGTTGAAAGGTAACATTAATGTCGAAACGTAAAAAATTTGAGAGCACCGAACTAGTGCCTATAGGTATCATGACCAAATGCTCTGCAACCCAGCTATCGGCATCTGTCCCTAACCAGATCATTTCTGCAACCAAATATTTCATTTCAGTGCGCTGTTCTCTTCTCAGGTTTCTATCGTTGCATATTTTTTTTTATTTTCAGTTTTTAACGTCAACTTCGTTAATCATTAAGCCACGGCTCCTGAAATTTCTATCGTTGCATATCTGATCCAAATCACCCATTTTGGGCTTAGACTCTCATAAAACGACGACTTTCCTTCCAAAGCGAGATTAACAGATCCCAGTAAACATTGGGGGCATGAAAATTGATAATAATAAAGTTCGAGAGGATTTGGAATTACAGAAAAGTGAGAAACATAAGGGCACTTTTGTTTTTCACTTTTCTACAATTTCAAATCCTCTTTATCTATATTACTTTAACATAAATGTCGTTTCTAAATCAGTATTTACTACCTGATTGCTATATTTATTGGCTGTGTTTTACGAAGTCAGCATTCTCTGCTGCCTATTTCTCGTAAAGGTAAACCATACTAACCAATAAGTGGGAGGATAGCAATTATTCTGAATTCAGTAAAAACTTAACTTTCATGGTCACACTGTTCAAGAAAAAGCTATAAGCCCCTTGCCACTGGATACAAAATGATTAAGCCAGATCAAGGTTGACAAATATAAACTACCGTAATTATTCGATTTACCGCACCCTACTCGAATAAGCGCACCCTCTGTAACCCCAAAAAGTTAGTAAGCGCACTCCCTCAATTAAGCGCATTCTCTTTGGCAGATTTCTTTTTCAACAACCGCACCCTTTTTTCAAAGTAAAAAATTGAAGGTCAAGAATAAAAGCACTAAAAACATATATTTTACTGAGTATATTCTACTATGTTTTTGACACCATGTGCATAAATCACAATGGTCATATGTTCACAGATATCTTTGTATTTGTCAATTTCACTTTTGAACTTGATGAATGTCGACGTTGGTATTTTAGACATTTCGTGCTTTAATCTTACTTCGTACTGTTTGTACTGATCAAACTATTTTTGACATTAAGTACTTTATTAGTTGACTGACTTTTCCAATAAGCGCACTCCCTCAAAAACGCGAACTCCCTGAATAAGCGCACCCTTTAGAATCCCCAGAATTATTTAAGCGATCCGTGCGCTTAATCGAATAATTACGGTAAATGAAATCATTATTATTATGCCTGGAAAGAAGCTAATGTCCTGCTCTTGTGTCTATGTTCAGGTAGTCAAATGGTTGGCAAGTTTCCTTCCTTTTACCGCTAAATTCTTACTGTCAGGTACAACATTTCTTTAGAGAAAAATATCTACCAAAGTTTCTTTCTACTTGAATGCAGTAACCGTTTATTCACTATGTACTCTCTTCTCATGTAGATATTCTATAACTCAACTTAATATTTAGTCCCTCCGGGTAAATGCCTGTTTTTATGTCTTCATTCTGCAAGTAAGAACACTCAGTCTGATTCAATACTTAAGCCTAAATCTAATCTGGAATCAATAAATGTACTAATTTGGTATTACCTTTATCCTAAGACAGTTGCTGTTGTACAATTTTTCAATCAATCTCATAAGAAAACAAAATTATTGCCATGAGTACATACGCTGACTATCTGTTCAAGTTCTTCAATGACGCCACTCAGTCCAAAAAACTTGGCTTCTTCGAGAACCCCTAAAAACAGATAAAATTATAAATGGTCTCTCTAGTAAGCTGACCAGCCGTCATTCACACATTTTTACCAGCAACGAATTTTCTAGTAGCTTTCCTTTCAATTATTAACTACTCACTACTAAAACCTCGATTTATGGTTATTGTTATATTGAAATCATCTGTACATAGTAAACATGCAATAATACGGAACCTTGGTCATAACAGCCACCTCTTGGAAGTGGTGGAATTAGGGCCAAATTATTATATAACAATATTTACGTCGCGGACACTTACATAAAGTACACCATATAGAGGGTAACTGTTTACCCCATCGAAAAATAATTTTGTCTGCAAATAGCAAAGCCACCCATGTAGTTCCACATGATTTCTCTTATATGTGTCAACAAGTTGGAATTAGGAAAATAAATGATGACACAACACAGTCTCAAGTGTCATACGAAAACATGGGTTCAATAGGCAATTCCAACTAATTCCGGGCATCATCATTACCCGGCTTGATGACACACAATGCATGCCTAACAATTTTTTTCTCAACAATAAAGACAGTCATTTTCTTCATCGTTCCCTTCCATCTCACATTAAAGTGAATCATTACATATTCTAGCAACTAACTTACAAAGTCTTTAAAATCTAATTAAAGGTTTTTCAGATCTATGACGTCAAAAAGGCGTTCATCAGGATAAACTGTAAGTAACGGATATACGTACATAGCGCGTAATTTTTGAAAAACCAAGGGTACCCGTTTTGTACCGATTTAAACTACTTTTCCAGTACTTTACGTTCTGCATTCAGGAACTCCTCCTACAGTTCGGTCTTGAAGAGTACCGTCTGCGTCGAAATAGTTCTTATAATAAAGTTCAATTTCATCTCTTGGTAAAACTCACTCCAGAAGAACAGAAGCTATGCTCAATTGTAAAAGAGTTATGCAGGAAAGAAGTGCCCAGGGGATTACGCTATTAAGCCAAGTCAAAGTCGGTCAATGTAACCAAGAAATAAATTTCATCAGGCCTACTTACTTACTTACCTAATTACAACTAAATGGACGATGGGTGCAGTATTTCAGGGGCATTGATGTTACATCCCTGGACCCTGGTATAGTAGGGCAAACGCTACCAATGAGCGACCAGTGAAATATATTAAAACGATTACAGGTCATTCCATATTACCATGTCTTCCGGTTATGGGGAAATTCCTGCTCAGTAAAAAAATTTTGACGCCCCAAACCCATTCATCGAAGTAAAAAATGGAGCAGGAAATCAAAAGTGAACATGAGTAAATGCCTTAAAGTCGCGAGTGCCAAGTGCGTAAGGGATGACATAAAAATATTGCAGGAAAGTTAAACGTGCCCATATCGGTTTTTAATTTTTATTGTACAAGCTGTAATATTTGTTGGCAGAATTCTTGGGGCTATTAAGGAGGTCTTCAGCTGTCCAAAATACACACATTGGTGCAGAAAAATGTAGGCTTTCCAAGAAAATGGGGAAGATTTTGGTCAGAACTATACAAAGGTTTATCTGTACAATATCATATTTGTTAACCTCAGCATTTTAGCCAGATAAGAACACCTGACTTTGGAAATAAATCCACTACTTACAAGACTGATACAAGTATTATGATAAATGAAAACTCAATAAAGAAATATAAGCTAGCCATAGTTAATTACGCTTGGTACTCTGTCTATAAAAAAACGCTCTGTTACTTAAAAGCAGCTCATTTCTTTCCAAGACTGACAATCGTCGTCTAAATAAAATTGTACTTTAACTCAAAGAACAATATTTTTAGCATTTTTACCCCTTTTATCGCTTTTAGACGCCAAGATTTTATCAAGGCAAACGCCAAAAAGCACTTCAATTTGCAGATAGTGGACACTATTTTGTCAAACGTTATTTAATATGAAATTGGATCAATGTTTCATCAATTATTTAAATACTGACAAAATGAAGGTTTGCGTTTTCAACTAAAAGGAGCTTTAGTGGTTCGGAGAAAATTCTGTTTATTTTATTGAAAATACAAAAGAACATATCGGAACACCACTATCTCACCTAATCAATTCAATCAGAATTAGGCAGAGTTCGATCCAATGCATATTTTGTTATGGTAACAAAAACAGCCTCCTTTTACACCTTGCAAAGTAAAAAGGGCACTTGGGATAAAACAAGGTGGTCCAGAAATACCATAAGAGTTTGGAATGAGGCCTGTAAGAAATACATAAAATCTGGCCTTAAAAAATTGGTTAGCTGTCAATAAAAACTTTTCCGATAGTACAGTTCGAAAACTATAGCGAATAAATATTAATTGTCCACTTATTTATAGTGATTTAACACAACTGGGGAATGAAATGATGGGTATGCAGGGGTTACAGTGATCGCTTGATCACAAAAAAGGTTGTTATTGGTTTACATTCTGTTGGGTAAAAAGCAGGTACATGAAGAGTAAGGTCTCATACATAGAAATGAGGTTACTGCTGCCATTGCTGTTACTGCTGGTGACGATTATGGCGATGATGACAATGATAATGATAAACATGATAGTGATTTCATTTGAAGGTCCATAAAATATACCTCAATCTTTAATTTTAAGCTTCAACTGCACGAAATGCCGAATACAGGTTATCTTTTCTAGCGGTATGAATAAAACTATTTCAAATGCTAATGTTATGATCCGGGTTAAAAACAAACACCATTTTACGTATTTGTAGTATTCTAGCCTCTTGTGTATTCTGACGTATCTAATGCATTCTAACCTCTTGGATTTATGTTAGGATCAATGACCAATGTTCCTTGTCGTAAATAGTTCAGTAGTGGCTCCACATATTCGGGACTTCGATCAATGAGAAAAGAGCCAGAGTCGTCGACAGCACTTGACCATACATCTTCTGTAGAGGAAACAAATACGAAAATCAAAGGTAAAACTGAGTTTCACAAGAGAATAGAAACAACTACAAACACCTCAAACTTTTACCAATTTTAATGAAAAAAATCAACATCAAATCCGTAACCAATGGCTTCTGACCAACTGCTGTTGCTGCTAACTGCAGCTATTATTGTTACTACTACTACTACTTCTACTACTACTACTACTACTACTACTAAAACTACAACTACTACAACTACTACCAAAACTACAACTACTACAACTACTACCACTATTATTATTCTCATTACCACCACTACTACTACTACTACTAC
>RDPX01000011.1:734294-744561 GCA_003991215.1 Morbakka virulenta | reverse complement strand
TATCTAACTCTAACTCGCTCTCTCTCTCTCTCTCTCTCTCTCTCTCTCTCTCTCTCTCTCTCTCTCTCTCTGCCTCCCTCCCTTCTCTGTCTCTCTCTCTCTGTCTTTCTCTACCTCACCCTTGCAACCGCGTCAAAGGGAAACATTATGGAAATATGGTCAGCATGACCTTTTAACACTGTTCCTGCCACTGAAATTTGGGGTGTATTTAAATATCATAAAGTTTTTAACCATTGTACTTTGTATTGTATCTTTTTATACTGCAAAATTGTAAATTATTTTTCTTGTGTTATTTGATACTTGTAGTAGTCTGAAGTTGAGAACAGTAGTTCCTTAAAATATGGCTCAGAAACACTCATAGCATAATCAAGCTTTTAGGTCTACAAAATACTGTCACAAATATTGCAATACATTACAGAAAACTGAGTATCAAAATATGTCTATGAAAAACAAACCTTTGCTTTAGCATTCTAAAACTGTTTTAAATTTCAAATTTGGCACGGTCATTTAATTTTCAAAAATGAAGATTTCCATGCAATTAATGAAATTCTGCTGATATAAAAACTTAATATCATGTGACAGAAAGCTCTTTTATTTTATTCGAGGAATTTTTTTCTGCACTGATATTGAAGTCTCGTAGCCAAATTTAAAGATCATCAGATCCAAATTATAATAATCCATTAATTTTTACCAATTTGATTCATACTTATTTTAAAACTTTGCCTAAAACTGGTCTTTATGCAAAATTGAATTTTTAATTGTTTTTAATAAATAATTAATCTAGACACACTGTAAAACCGTAACATATTGGCCTACCTTTCCACAAGCAAGTTTGCCATTTGGAAACAGCCTGAGCCTCCTCAGATACCTCGCACAAGCGGACTTTTTTTGTGTCTTGCACTCACAGCTGCATTGGGCATCATCGGATAGCGAAGTCATTTCACTGCCATTTAGCTGCATTCCAACTTGAGCTGCCTGCAATTCAAATCCATCAAGAACATTGTTGTCCACATCTTTTATACTCGATTTTTAGTTAAAAATAAATTTTTTGAATGAGTAAGCTGCCTCATTCTGAATTTGAGGTGACCGCGGATCGGGCAGAGAAAGCCCCCAAAGAAAATGCTCACCGAGATAGCCACTGTCCTAAGCTGGGGCTTTGCGAAGATTTTTCATAAAGATGCAACAACGTAAGGTGGTGCCTCTCCAGCTAAAGAAGACAAAAGTTTTAAAGTCATTTAAAGAATATGGTAAAACTTTTTGTATCTTCCAGAATGGACTGAGAAACATGTCTTTTGAGGGTCTGCCTCCGGATCACATTTGGGGGCTCTTGACACCTGGAGACCCCTAATGCAGTTAAGGGTAACTACGTAGACAGTTACAAAAACTCATTTGAGCTATTTTTTTCACTGTATCTTCCAATCTCAGTCGTTTAGCACTGGAAAGGTGTGCATTAGAAGTCTCGTTGAACAAAACTTATCTTTATTTCTACATATTACCTTAGTAATTTTGTGAGCGTTTACACATCATACAAAAGCTCCCGATAGCAATAATTATAATTATAATAATAACAATAATAATAATAATAATAATAATAATAAAAATAAAAATAATAATAATAATGATAATAACAGCACTTGAAAGTGTACTGTTTTATCAAATAAAGTGTGTCAAGCTTGTTAATTGCCTTGTTTTAGACGTAATACGCAGATACAATAACAAAGAGATATATCAACTCCACGAACATGCTGTTTGCCAAGGCTCTTAATGGTGTGTCCCACCTGTACTTTCGTAAAATATTTTTAGCCTTGGTTGACCAACTCAGTTTGGAGCAGATTAAGAACAGGCGGTCCAAACAGTTTTTCCGTATGAATGTGTCACACGTTGACACTATTGACAGAGTCTTCCATCATACTTTTGCCATTTGGTTTTGTTTTCAAGGTTATTTTTCTTTTGTGATATATAGACTGAGTATCAAAGAGCGCACATAAAGCCTACCATGTGTACTCGAGAGGATCCTTACTTTAGGACTTAATGTCGGTACCGGTGAAATGCTAGATGCAGTGCAGATAATAGGTGCATATATTACAATGTGCAAGTAAAAACCAAGTCAACTTTTAATAACCAACTGATAAGATAGATTCCCAGAAGACTCCTATTGATAAAGAGGCCAATAAAAAGTCCAGTGCAGTGGTGCCATGGGTGCCTGTAATACAACGTGCAAGTAAAAGACAAAATTAATTTTTAATGATCAGTTGATGAGAGGGGTCCCTGGAAAGCTCCTATTGATAGAAAAGTGAGCATATTGTAGGGCTAGAGAAATATGAATTTTGACACAATTGAATACGGGCAAGGATAAGTTGGAATTTGTGGAAGCCAGCAAATCTTCAGTATTGGCAGCAGCCACACGCTTTGCATTTTGTAGAACAATGTTAGGCTGGAGATATATCTGAAATGTCCATGCTATCCCATTTGCCATAGTGTTTTGAATTCTGACAAGTCGGTTATTTCTCCACTCTTTGCCAGTGTTCAATTTTCTTCGTCCTCCAGAGAAAAGGCTGATCTTTTTGCTAGATTTATTCCACAAAATTCCCCTTCCCACTGGTGTTTCTTTGCCAGAGTTTCCTCTGAAAACTGATCGGATTTTGGATTCTGTTACCATAAATTTAAGTCTAGATCCAAAGATTGTCCATGAGCTTGATCAATCTAAAATTTTTGGTTCAGATTTGATTTCCGTAGTTGTTTTGAAAATATGTGCTTTTGACCTATTTTCCTTGCTGTTCAAAGTTTTTTAACTCTTGCCTATCAAAGCCCTGTTTTTCTCTATCCTTAAATTTTTTTTATGTTATTCCTGTCTTCAAGAATTAAGTTTGATCCATCTGATGCTCACAAATTTCGATCCACATGTCTTCTTTCTGTCATTAATAAGGTCTTTGCATGACTTATCAACAATACACTGGTAGTATTCTTAAAGATTCTGGGTCCCTTTACTAATGTTTAGTACGGGTTCAAAGAATTTGCTCCACTAGTGACATTTTGACTGTAATCATGGAGCGTATATAAAGGTTTCTTGGATAAGTCTTGTAAAAGACAATTAATAGCGCCTGATCTTTCCAAGACATTTGATAAGGTGTGGCATGCTTTCTTCCTTGTGTTAATGGTCTTTCTGGTGATTTGCTCCAGTTTAACCATAACTATGCCGGCTACACTACCCTGTGCTATGGCATTGACCGCAAGGCAACTCAGCAGGGACAAGTCAAACTTTCAGAAGCTTTAGAGTCTGACCTTCAAGGGTGTCAGACTAAGAAATGAAGTGGCTGGTTTCTTTCAATGCTGCACCTAATGTCCTTCAATACAAAGCTGAGTCCTCATCTCTTTCCAGTATTCATTAAATATAATTTTGATGTTCATAGGCTTCTTCTCCTCTTGAGGAATGTTTATCAATAAAGATAGATATTATCATGGGAAGTGTTTTGATGAACTTTCCTTGTTGGTCCCGCCTAAGTTTGTTGCATCTGGTTGTGGTTGCTGTCCTTCGTTGTAGTACATCTTTCTATAAGTGTAGTTTATGATTCTCAAGCTACTCTCTGAATTATTACTGATAAACATGGAACTATATTGTACTTTGAATTGGTTGCTTGAAAATTTTTAAATAAATGCTGCCCATATGTGGAACGTTTTCTGTTTTATCTTGATGTTTGTGGTTAGCTGGTATGCACTCAAGTAAAAGTTACATGAATTCTCCCTACATATATAAAACAAATTTCTTATGAAAGAGTTAAAGACATGAATTTTTCTTCCCCACAAAAAATGAAAAATACAAGATCTTGTTACTTCCATGGAAAAGCTTTACTTTAGCAATATTTAGTTGTTCAATTAAGCCCTCAGAAAGTAAAATAGATTATGTGGAAAATAACACTATAGAGCAGAAAGGAGGATGAACTGTGGTTAAGCGCTGAGCACAGTACTGTTACTTAACCTCTCTCTGTATTGCAGCGATAATCCAAACGTTTCTTTAGTAGTACCGTGCTCTCGCTTGACAACAACGTTCATACTCCTCTCAACTCTTGAGGAATGGATGGCGGTCCGTAGATAAAGACAAAGATTTTGATTTGATTTTAATTCCAAGATGAGGACCGATATAGTAATAAGTAGTACTCTTGTATAATATGTTTTGACCGGCGTTGTCCCTCAAATGAGCATGCTTATGAAAATGTACAGGTTCTTCAAATTTTCTTGCAAACATGCCCTGGTATCAGCATAAAAGTTAATCAAAATATCGCATTTGGAAGTCAAGTGAAGACGTTCTCCATCGTACACACAAACTGATATACGTACACAAGTATAAATGTATATATGTATTTTTAAATATAGCAATATATACACAGATGTACAGATATACATCAAATCCTACCCTCCACATACAGGAACTGATTTCAAAGCCAGAACCATGATTTTTTGGGTGTGCACGAGTGAAAACTACAGATTTTGATCACAAACTAAACGTTTCACAAAAACGTTCGATTGCCTGAAACAAAAAAAAACTTCGTATGAATCACAAGACTAATACCACAAGCTATATTTACAAAATCCTAGCAGAGGCACTGTCTAACTCCATCATTTAACTAATAAATCCAGGTAAATCTAAAATCAACGACAACTTCGAGAATTAGAATTAATTCACTGTGATTCCTCTGACAATCGTTCGTCCACAAGTAATATTTTTCTTCCACAAAATGGTATATACAAAGTATCGACTGAAACTATAAATTTAGTAGCACCTTATCGAGCGTCTGCTTTCATCTACTCGCAACAAGCACCTGTCCTGTTGATACTTGTATAAAGGAGTCTCGATGAGACTGGTCTCGTAACAATGATCGTGTCTTTTTATCGCATTTCTTATTCTCTTTGAATTGATGAAATAAGCGCTCTCTTATAGAAACTGATCGATATTGCGATATTAAATTCGATTAGATATTGATTCCATTAGAGATACTGCGCCTGATCGAGGTGAAGCTTCTTGTAAAGTAAACTCTAAGATACTATTAAAATGGATAAAACTCTATAAAATCATTTTTTGAAATTTGTAATATGTAACATTTTTTATTAAACCTAAGGTCTTGAAGTCAGTAACTATATTTTCATTAGGTAAACAACATAATGTCAATATTCATACTATCATCATCCCATGCGAATTTTAAAGGCTGCAGCAAGGTGAATGAAGCTAATAAGTGGAAAACGTTAATGAAAAAGTTATAAACAAGTGATTATCTTAAAATATGATATTGCAAATTATTGGAATAAATAACTAAAATAGATTCTTTTGAAATTGTGTTTGAAAAACGGAAAAAAGCATAATTTTCAAAAGTGGTATTTTTGGGTTACCAGGGTAGCTTGCCTTTCGAATATGAGAAAAGAAGTACAGTAACGTCGTAAGGACTTTGACAAAATTGTGTGGACTCTGCTGATATTGATCAGTTAACACTTTATTAAAGTAGTGAGTGACTCGCTGACCGATTGACCGAGTAACAAACAGGCTGACTGACTGATTGACTGTTGAATGACTGACTGATTGACAGTTGACTGACTGACTGACTGACGTACTGACTAAATGACAGACTGATTGACTGATTGACAGATTGACCGATTGACTTTTGGCTAACTGACATGTTGCGTTATGTTATGTTATGTTGTTATGTAGGATAGCCCTTAAAAGCCACAGTAACAAAACCTAAAATTGTTTCAGTCTCCGAGTTTTACAATTACTTCTTTACCTGTGCAAATATGTGCTCCAAAGTCGTAGCCACAATACCATGTTGTGTTTGTTTCTTTCAGAGTACAAAGAACTATTCATAAAACTATACTAAATACTATTTTTCTAGGTTTCAACTTACACCGTCTTACAGATTTGTTTTTGCTTGCATCTTTTCAACAAATCTACAAAAGTGCCGTAGTCAGAGGCATACTGACATCAGTCTGTACCTATCTGTACATATCCAGAAAGGTTACCGATATTGTTGCTTTTAAGCCCGCAATCCCCTTCACGATAGCAATGAGTCATTTACTGATGCATTATTGAGTTCACCACAAGAGAGATTAGAGGAAATTCATACGATGACGTCATTTCATTTTGATTTAACGTAGTCATTGCAGCAAAATTATCAATTACTCTAAGATCACGAAACCCAAACCGAAAGGTATGAAAAGATGCAGAACTGACGCTTTTGGCTTCTCTGTTCACAAAATAAATATCTTGTTTGGGGCAAATTTTCCTACATTTTAGATTTATTTGTCTTTAAGGGAACTTTAAATGATTTTTTAGATAACAGCAATGAACTTTGTCTGTTCCTTTCTGTGCCGCAATGTGTTTTTCTACGTCATTATATACCTAAAAATTGCCAACCAAATTGGTAATTTCTATTCATTCTCAAGACAATCATTGACCGCCCTTTCAGTAGTTTATTACAGGGTGGAACTATTTTTATTGCAATATGAAATTTTAAAATTTGTCTGTAAAAATTAAAAATTTCCGGAATTTTTCGAAGTTGTAAAACACACAGCTTAAAAGTATCTTGCAAATATATATATGACATTGCCCTGCTCGGTGACGCAAACAACATTAAATCATCAAATAGACTTCTGAAGACGATGTTGTAATGCATACCAAAGAGCATATAATAAAAAAACCCAATAATAATAACAGAAATGATGATTATGAAGACTATAATAATAGTAATAATAATGATGATGCTCATGTACAGAGCCATACAGCCGAGAGACAGTGTAGATAGGCTTTACCTATTTAAAAAGGAAGGAGGTAGGGCACTTATTTCCATGGACAATTGTGTTGATATCGCAGAACTGAGTCTTAAAGAATATATAATGAAAAGGAAAGAGAAACTAGTACTTGCAGTTAAAGGGAACGCAACGGAAGAGGTAGAAAAGGCGAAACCTTACAAGAAAAAACTGGAGAGAAAGAAGTATCTGGAAAATGGAACTTCACGGACTCCATTTCAGACAAACAAAAGAAGTAAGAGGTGCTCACAGCAAGGGAGGCACCAACGTTGACATTTCACTAATCCTTAAAATTAGGGTTGAAGAACGCCTTGAAAACAGAGTATTTATAAGTCCTCGTTCAATTGCTACAATTCGACGGCAAAAAATAGCTCAATGTGTGAAGGATGGCTTTTTCCTTAAAGTGGTCGGGGCCAGCATAATAATCATTAAGATATAGCTGAGGATATTCGATAACAAAATTGGGGAACGTTTTCGTTCCTTCCCACTTAGAATTTTTTCCTATGTTGACAAGGCAGAATGGGATGATCTTTGTACACCTAACTCATCACTTCAAAAATCTATTGTTCATTTTTGGACAAGCGTCATCTAGAGGCTTCCCTCCGAGCTAAATCAATTGAAAATCCTAAAAGTATTTCTTGTAGAGTTATATACCGTTTTCAGTATGACTATTAAAAGAAACTTTCAACAATCAACTTGGAAGAAGTAATACTGACGTATGTGGGATTTGAACTGAACTGAATATTAAGCTTGCAACTGAGAAAAATACTGCTACAAGGAAGGCAATGAAGCGTCAGTTAAAGTTGAATAAGAGAAAAGCTAAAGTATTCTTAACTAAGTTAAATAAAATGCATTTGGTCAATTCATTAAGGACACTAAACCTGCTCAATTCATTAAGGACACTAAACCTGCTCAATTCATTAAGGACACTAAAACAATAGCCCTTTACTTTAAGCAAAACATCATTTTCTCATTTACCAGGATAGGTATTCTACAACAGACAACTATGTATTTATATTTTTGTTATCTCCGCTAAGAATGAAAAATTTGCTGTTTATGCTTGAAACGAAGAGGAAGAAAAGCGTTTAAGTTTTGTTGAGCACTATATTCAATACTGTCAGAAACAACAAGAAAGCTGTTTTTATCCACAGATGGCTCCAACAGTCAAAACAATAACCATACAATGGTTCATTTCTGGCAGTCTTGCATTTTAATGCAAGATTCGAGACAGTGGTACTTTGCCAGGGTTTCTATTTAACTTGCAGATTTTCCAGTCCAAGTATTTATTTACTTATTCATGATAATTCTAGTACTTGTTTGACGTTGATAGCAATCAATCAGATATTAGGNCTAAAACTGCTCAATACATTAAGGACACTAAAGCTGCTCAATTCATTAAAGGCACTAAACCTGCTCAATTCATTAAGGACACTAAACCTGCTCAATTCATTAGGGGCACTAAACCTGCTCAATTCATTAAGGACACTAAAACAATAGCCCTTTACTTTAAGCAAAACATCATTTTCTCATTTACCAGGATAGGTATTCTACAACAGACAACTATGTATTTATATTTTTATCTCCGCTAAGAATGAAAAATTTGCTGTTTATGCTTGAAACGAAGAGGAAGAAAAGCGTTTAAGTTTTGTTGAGCACTATATTCAATACTGTCAGAAACAACAAGAAAGCTGTTTTTATCCACAGATGGCTCCAACAGTCAAAACAATAACCATACAATGGTTCATTTCTGGCAGTCTTGCATTTTAATGCAAGATTCGAGACAGTGGTACTTTGCCAGGGTTTCTATTTAACTTGCAGATTTTCCAGTCCAAGTATTTATTTACTTATTCATGATAATTCTAGTACTTGTTTGACGTTGATAGCAATCAATCAGATATTAGGTGGTCAACCGTCTCTTTAAATTTGTCATTAAACCTATATTCAGCATCAACACCGTTTTAAAAATACTTTTTTAGTTTTCTGTGAACAAGGATGTCACAGGCAGCTAATTTGAAGCCTTCAGTCTCCGGTCTCAATCCAGAACTCCTTAGTCACTGATGGGCTCTTGTTGGATTCGGATTGTACTTTCCATCCGAGGGCGTGTCACTCAAGCGTCCAGTTGATTGAGACGACACTTTTTATAGCTTTCTGGTCCAAATGTTTTGGGATAAATATGTACGATTTACATCTGCTTCTGGGTGAAGCAAATGTAATATTTCTAGTTTCTGTATCCGTACGCTAAAGTTCTTGCAGGCTCAAATTTAGTTTATTATAATTTTGTTGTCTGTACAATGGGGACAGTCACTGTTTACAGCTTTGACACGCTTTTGGAATTGAGCTGAGTTTTCAATAAGGCTACATTTCTATAGTATTCTGTCCTACCTTTTACCTGTGTAATTTCAAAAAATATTTTTATAGTTCGTTTCTTTTCTCTCCCAATTTTACCCCCGAAAATGTACACGAACTCATTAATACGTTACCTACAATGTAGAAACGAATTGCGCGCTGTACTTTCAGGAAAATGTCCAAGGCGCGAACTGGTAGCTTTTCGAATAAGCTGTTGCCTTTTCCTCTTGGCCAATTATGCGTAAAAAGCTTTAAAAGTTGATATCACATTCTTACTTATTAAGGTTTAAACTCCAATGGGCCTGGCTGACACCCTCCAATTCATGACACGGCAACAATGAGCATTCAAGGTAGGTAAGTTTTTTTATTCGAATTACTTATTCTGTGGCACATTTCGATCCAACTATGAATACAGGGAGATATATTTTACTACTTACTGCATGTACACTTTAAGTAATTCTGTTATAAATACCTGTCAAAGATCTTTTTTCCCCTCATTTATAGGAATATTTCCTTGCATCTTCTTAACACTACCACTTAGTTCTTTTTAATAGTAAGCCAGAATTCGTAACACACAAAAACAAATGTAAATTAATGTTTAAACATGCAAAATATTAAAGCATATGTGAAGATCAAGTGAAAAAAATGACTTGTTTGGTAAAAACATTGTGCAATTTTGTACAATTGATATATAATCAAGCCAACAATGTCACTCCATTAATTTTGCAATATATTTCGAAGTTAATACTTCATCTTCAGGCTACAAGGTAAAAATACAAAAACAGTAAAACTGCTAAATACAATATTTCCTATCTCATGTCAACATCTCTCTGCAGTATACACAGTTCTAACGAAATCTAACACAGTGAATTCGAATCTAACGAAATCTAACTCAGTGCATTCGACTCTTCAATCTTTTTGAATAAACTATGATAATTGAGAAGCCTCACTCTTGAGGGACCTTGTTGACAAGTTAAATTTTTATGACTAATTCGCGGCTTTTGTATTCATCCTTTGCATTCAATGTTGGTTTTAATTTAAACGCTCGTTGAAACGCATTGAGGCACCGTGCAAAATTGTCTCTACGATTAAGAAAATAAAAACAGTTCTACCATCATTAAAAGTACCC
>RDPX01000011.1:696793-729578 GCA_003991215.1 Morbakka virulenta | reverse complement strand
GAGGGAGTAGTTGAAAATGATGACATGAAATTGATTTGGGATATTAACATACAGTGTGATAATGTTATTGAGGCCAGAAGACCTGATCTAATTGTGGTTAATAAGAAAAGCAAATCTTGTATCATTATTGATGTTGCTGTACCAGGAGATTGTAGGGTGCATGATAAGGAACAGGAAAAGATTGAAAAATATCAAAACCTGAAAATTGAATTAAAAAGGCTTTGGTCACTGAAGAATGCTCGTGTTGTACCAATTGTTGTTGGAGCTTTGGGGTGTGTAAGCAAAAATTTCAAGAGATGGACTGACATGATAAAAATTGAGTTAGACCTTGGTATAATACAAAAGACAGACTTATTAGGAACAGCTAGGATTCTTAGAAAAGTTTTAGAAATGTAAGGAGAAGGAAACCTCTTGGCCTTTGGCTGCTAGTTGTGGCTAGCCCAAGAGGAACAAAGCGGCATTAAGAACAGCCTGTGCAAATGCTACAAACTAAGATAATAATAATAATAATTGATATCGCATGCTTCGATAGTAGAGTCTTTGAAAAAGAAAAGGATAAAATAAAGGGTTATCACGACTTGAAATTAGAGCTTGGAAGAATTTGGGGAATGAAAAAGGTTCAAGTTATCCCTGTAGTCGTTAGTTCACTGCGTAGTATTTCTAAGAAATTTGAAGATTGGATAGAGAAACTAGGGATCCTAAAAATAATAAAAATCTTGAAAGATGGAGAGTATGATATGACTTCTTTTATCAATATCTTTTATTCGACTGCAAAAGCTGCCACTTGACATCGGTATTAAAATAAAGAAGAACAATAGAAAACACACTAATAAACCTCCAAAATGGAAAGTAAAAATACAGGAAATTGACTCTCTGCGGGCAGATATATTAATATTAGAGGAATTAAATACGGGTACAACAGTGAAAACCAGAAAAAGTAGACGAGTTAAAAAGAAATACAATGTCACAGACCAGTCGTCAATTGACACCAGTAAAGAAACTCTGAAGCAGCGAATAGAGGTTAAAGCTCAGCAATTACGGCGATATAAGAGGACTAAATTTTATAGACAAAACAGGACCTTCAAAACAGATACCAGAAGGTTTTACAGAGAATCAGGCAAAAGTAAAATTTAAGTAAATGAAACCCCAGAACATGATAAGGTTGAAGAATTTTGGATGAATATTTGGGGAAGGGAAGAGAATTTTAATGCTGAAGCAAGTTGGATAGAGAGGGAAGTAGAGCGAATGAAAGAGATCAAAGGTCAGGAATGGATTGACATCACGGTTGACGAATTGCAAACATTTTTCAAGGAGACTCCCTTTCTCCCCTTCTATTTTGTGTGTCTTTAATTCCTCTTTCTAATGAATTGAATAACACTGGATATGGATCACCTTTTTTATATGGACGATTTAAAGTTAGTTGTCAAAAATGATCGTGAATTAGAAGGTCTCCTTATTACTGTTCAAGAATTCAGTAACGACATCGGCATGGCCTTTGGCACGGACAAATGTGCCAAAGCGACTTTTCTTAACGGCAAACTCTCTCAGACTTCATCCATAAATCTTGACATCAACACCACCATTAAAGCGTTAGATCCAGACTCAATTTACAAATATCTAGGCGTAAACGAAGGTGACGGCATCAACCATGCCACCATGAAAGAGAAGATCCGTAAAGAATATTATAGAGGCGTGAGAATTGTGCTTAAAGCAGAGTTAAACGCAGAGAATATAACAGAGGCTATTAATACGCTTGCGGTTCTTATCGTCCAGTATAGTTATAACATAATTATTTGGAACATGCTTGCTTTGCAAAGAATGGATGTTAAAACCAGAAAATTACTTACAGCAAACATGTTACACCCCAAAGCAGACGTTAACAGCCTGTACTTGCCAAGACGCGAGGGGGGAAGAGGGTTGATTCAACTAGAACTGTCCTATAAAACCACCACCATAGGCATGGATAAATATTTGGACTCTACTGATGATTGGATGTTACAGCTCGTTTTTAACCATGAAAATGGTAAAAAGCTACATTCTATTTGTAAAGAAGCTAGAAAGTTTGCAAATGACTATGAAATTGATCAACGAGAGCCTGTCAAAGAAAACATTTCAGCAACGAAAGCTGCAAAAACTGTCAAACAGAAGGCTAAAAAGATCGCAAACCAACAGCTTGCTGATNTTCATCCATAAATCTTGACATCAACACCACCATTAAAGCGTTAGATCCAGACTCAATTTACAAATATCTAGGCGTAAACGAAGGTGACGGCATCAACCATGCCACCATGAAAGAGAAGATCCGTAAAGAATATTATAGAGGGGTGAGAATTGTGCTTAAAGCAGAGTTAAACGCAGAGAATATAACAGAGGCTATTAATACGCTTGCGGTTCTTATCGTCCAGTATAGTTATAACATAATTATTTGGAACATGCTTGCTTTGCAAAGAATGGATGTTAAAACCAGAAAATTACTTACAGCAAACATGTTACACCCCAAAGCAGACGTTGACCACCTGTACTTGCCAAGACGTGAGGGGGAAAGAGGGTTGATTCAACTAGAACTGTCCTATAAAACCACCACCATATGCATGGATAAATATTTGGACTCTTCTGATGATTGGATGTTACAGCTCGTTTTTAACCATGAAAATGGTAAAAAGCTACATTCTATTTGTAAAGAAGCTAGAAAGTTTGCCAATGACTTTGAAATTGACCATCGAGAGACTGTCGAACAAAACATTCCAGCAACGAAAGCTGCAAAAACTGTCAAACAGAAGGCTAAAAAGATCGGAAACCAACAGCTTGCTGATAATTGGAGCCAGAAAACTCTCCACGGTCAGTATGTTTTTCGGAGTAGCTACGCTGATGTTGACCAAAATGCTACCCAAAAAATACTTTTAATATATGAAAAAACAGAAATCCAAATGTTACATCTAATCGGAAAGTAAAAAAACCGGCGAAAAGTCACGGCAAAAATACTTTTAATATATGGAAAAAAAGTAATTCAAATGTTATATCCAATTTGGAAGCAAAGAAACCTGGCAAATGTAAGGAGTGATATATCTAACAATAAAAGACGAAGTTTGAACTGAAAGACATGAAGAAGAGGGTAAGAGAAGCTGCAGAATCTGTTGAAGTGGCGCCTAGAAATGCAGTAGCGACTGAAATTGAAGGTTAAGATACCCTTGTTGATAAAACGTCTGATGAAGAAATGGAGCAATGAGCTTGAGGAAACGATGGTGTTCTATACGACTGTGATGTAAATATTGAAAATAGATTTGTCAACAGCAAAGACGTGGGCTCTGAAGCAATAATAAATCAAAGGAGTCGCTGCTTAAGATGAAAGCCTTTTCACACGGAATTATCAGACGAATATTGTTCACAACAGTGCAGACTTTAAGTGCAGGTTCTCCAATAAAAGTACTGAAACCACTGACCATCTTACTTCAGGTTGCATTACTCTTGCCCTAAACAAATACACTGACCGACACGATCGTGTTGGCCAATCCATAGAGTGGGAAGTTTGCAACCACTATGTTATGATACCGAAACATCTTGTAAGTAGTATGAACACAAACAGTTACCAGTTATTGATACACCTAAAGTGACTATTCTATGGGATTTTCAAATAAAAACAGACCGAACAATACAGGCTAAAAGGCATGATATTGTTATAAAGAGCAAATTGAGTAAAATCTGTCAACTAACTGATACGAGTGTGCTAGTTGACTGAAATGAAAAAGCTAAGAAATTCGAAAAACTTAGTAAATATAAAGACCTTGAAATAAAAGTGGTTGAAGTGTTGAGGATGAAAATTAAAATCACCTGTTATAATTGGTGCACTTGAGATGATCAAGTTGGGGGCAAGTTGGGGGCAAGTTGGGGGCAAGCTGCGGAAAGGTTGAGGACAAGTTGAGTTAAAGTGTGTCAATGAAATCCCAGGAAAGCTGTCACTTACCGAGGTACGGAAGATTGTCCTTAATAGTGCTGCGCATACTTTTAAAAGGTCCCTTTCCATCTGATAATGAACTACTTATTTCAAACATTGAAAATAATTCAGAATTCTACATTCCAATTCATTTTCATAAAACGTAACTAAACAAACACCAAATAAGCCATTCATTAACGGCTTAGTACCTTACGTTATTGCTTATAGCCCGGTGCTAATAAGTTATTAAACCAAAGCACGAAACCGAAAGGAATTGCTAGCAAAAAAAAATAATTGCAATAATAATAATGAAAACAATTTAAACACAAACAATAATTTATCAAACCTTCTTGAAATCATAAGATTTAATTAATTTACAATTGTTGTAATTTCTTTCTAGGTTTGCAAGGCTTTTATGCTATAAAACGTGATTATTGGAAAAATATGGTCCACTTTTAATAAAAATCAACATATTCTGACTGCACCAAATCTGCTTTCTCGACGGAATTCGTGATATAATGGTCATACAGCCGTTTTCATGAATTTAAAATTCTTCAATCCACAATACCTTCAAAATCTCGTAACAATTTACTTATTTGCTCTATAGAAGCAAAATTTACTAATTTGTGAGTTATTCCTTTGAAGTCAATAACTGAGAATCCGTCACACTGTATTTCAAATTCACTCCTCAGTCTCATACTCATTTTACTTATACGCAAGTAAATCCTTAGTATTAGTCCTACAATAACAATAACAGTATAATGATAATAATTATCATAATTCAAAAATAAAATGCACAGTCATATCAGTGGGCAATTCAATAGCTTTCTATTCTAGCAACAATTTTTGGCCAATAATCACCAAATTTTAGTGGATTTCAAAAAGGACAGCGATATCTTTAAATGTCTGATAAAATTATTGCTTTCAAATTTTAATTTATTTAAGTTCGCGTGTAAATTGCAGCTTAATTTCAACGAGGGTCTTTTTGTGACCGAGCACCAACGACAAATACTTACTTTAGTGACTAACCTCTAAAGAACATTTCACGCAAATGTGATGACAGACAGCTGTTTCAGAAAGTCACATGTTAACCGCTTTTTATTAAAAACCAATTTGACGAATTCAAGAAATACGTGCCTACAACAGTATTGCGTAAATAGTTTACAGCGCAAATGCGCCGTCATAATATCAGTCGCGGTTCCTGTAATAACAAAGAGGGAAACTTTTTTATACTTGAAAAAGCGAGCTCTGTGAGACTATAAGCAGGTGTCTTAAAGAAAGAATACAAATGCCGCTTTGACAAATCGTCTTCTTGACAACTGAAGTAACTACTGATTAAATTACATCCATGTGCCATAGGTATTCCTGCTTCTGTCAGACTTCTTGGAGTTCCTTGCAGTGAACAAACGGGATTTCTATTCTTAACAGTAAACCTCACAGAGTCGAACAATGAAATAAGAATAATGACTTCTACGAATGGAATTTACAAAGGAGCGAAGCCTTCTAATTGGGAAGTTCACGCATCTATATCTCTGGCTGCTATCATACTAAATTTAATGGCAATCTACTGCTTGCGACAAACAGCATGTTTAAGAAGAAGGGCCACAAACACAATTTTTATTAGCTTAACCTGCAGTGACTTAATGGTAAGCATAACCTTACTCCCTGCGAAAATTCTTGAAAGTTACACCAACGTTACAACGGTATCAGGTTATCTGTACGCCTACATCACCCTCGTTTCACAATTTAATTTACTTTTGCTAACAAAAGACAGATACGATGCAACATCGAAGCCATTGTGCACAATAATAAAGGGGTCACGACGAGCATACCGTCTAGTTGCAGCTAGTTGGTCAATACCAATACCAATTATATTAGTACCACTTGCTTGGCATTCTAATCATGGATATGACAGCATGGCAACGAACATTTACAGATATATTTTTCTTTTTCTAGTTACTGGAATGACAGTAGTAGTCCTAGTTTTACTATTAAGAACCATGTATGTAACTCGCATAAAACTACGCCAACGAAAAGGCATTTTTACTGAAGGGGTAAATCAGCTGGCTCTCAGTTTGCAAACCACAGTGACTTTGCGAAAGCCTCTTGCTCTGTTATCGTGCTTACTTATTAGTTCTGTTATAACATGGCTCCCTACCATTTTAGTGAATATTTTATATGCTTACTACGACAAGATTCCTAAAGCCGTTTGGGATTGGCTCACGAAGTTGGGATTATACACCTTGCTTTCAAATGCAGTGTGTAATTCACTATTCATAATTGGGTTTAATTGGAGAAAATGGAGGAATGCAACGGTCAGTCTAGGCAAAAGGGGGGCGCAGTATCGCAGCTAACAAAATCTAAACAGAATGGACAAAATTTAAAGTTATTTCTACGGCAGCCATAATATATCTGCTTTTTATTGTTTGGGAAAATAGTAATGAACAACAACACAACGAGTTGAGTAAAAATGATGGCCGATTGTAACTGTCACCTAATGCAATGTAAAGTTTTAAGGATTGGCATATCTGTTCATGTTATGAAGCAGTCCCCTCTAGTTCATGTATGTTCAGGTTATGTTAATTCAGTATTTAACATTTTTATGTCTTGTTCTTCTACTGGTGCAGTGTTGGGGGAAATATATGGTGAAATATAATGAAAAACAAGGGCACAAAATAAAACTAGGATCCCAGTATTTCAGAACATCTCAATTCTACGAAGAGAAATGGAAATGAAGAAAAATACTCATTCTGGATTACCCTTCAACATTCCCACGTCAAATAAAATGGATCAAAGCTGGGAACCCAATTCAGGTGTTTCAGTCATCTTCGGGGTATTTATTCAGTATATGGATTTGCTACCAGTGAAATCTACTGTAAAAGAAATCCTGTTGTCTTGACATACCACAGTGACATTTGTACTTTAAAGAAAAATACCACGATATACAAACAGTATGCATTAAGTTGGATAACTGAATGAAAAAACGACACATAAAACTCTGCTTAAACTTATGACTGAAAAAGCTATTTGGGCAGGCTTCGAAAACCTGATTCATATTTCTTCCTTCGAATATATATATTACCGAATATTCATTACAGGTTCAAGTTGGTAGGAAATTTTAAGTGACTCTTTTACCTAGCTTTGTTCCTTTATTAATAAGCATTTTGTAATTCGCTATTGGAGGTCATTTTCCATACAATTTCACCCCAGTAATTAAAGTGGATTCAAAGCTAATTCAACCAACGAACCATTACAGCATGTCACAGCAATGCTTATGCTACAGCATTTATTAGGAAAGCCGACGTAAGGATTTCTTCGGAATACAAGCACACGATCGTTGTAGTTGGCTGGCTATTTATTTTACTGCATGAATCATATGAAAATGGCTCAAACCCGTGTCCCATATGTGTAATATTACAAATCAAATATCAACCATTTTTTTTAGAAATCAAAGGTTAAAAAACGTAAGGTCTTAAACCATATAAAAGAAGGCTCGTACAAAAAAAACCAAACAAAACTAATGATAATTTAGAACAGACTGTAATTAGATTGGTTTCTAATTATCCACCAGTGATCGGAATCAGTAAAGCGATACGGAAATTAAAAATTGCAAAACGACTATATTATTGGTACTTAACCAAAACTTTGAAATTTGTGAAAATTTGTGGCTTCTGTTTATTATTTCAATTAATTTTTCATGCAGTACAATTTCTAATTCTGAAAACCACACCTGTCTTTGCTTTCTCCACATTTTTACTCTAGCAATTCCACCACCGAGGGGTTTTTTTTCTTGTTTTATATTAACGATAAAAATATGAACTTGTAATTGCTGCGCCAAAATACATTTAAAAATACTTGCATTTTCAGTCCGAAAGAAATAGTTTTGTGACTAAAGGAGATGCGAAGCTAAGAAAATTTTTCAAAATGTAAAAGGGTTTATTTCGCTCTACAATGGGAAAAATTTGCCTCAACTCAGATCTGGACTGAACTCAGCTTTAACTGACCGACACCATAATACAACATGGTGGCCAACGTAAAGAAACAAATTGAATGAAAAGCTCTTGCTTTCCCTAGTCCATAACTCTATATTGTGATCCCATGCGGACATATCATATCGATAGAGATCACTGCAGAGCTGACCGTGTCCATCAAGACCGCAAGAGACTGATAAACACGTTCATGCAAAGGTTATCTTTATACCGTAGTTTAAGTAAAAATATAAACTTGTCAGTTTAGTATCACATATTTATCTATTACTGTAGTATATATTAAATTAAAGAATATACTTCTTTAATCCATTGACTTCTTTCCTTTAAATATGTAGAGCAATGAAAATAAATTGTATGTATATACCGTACAAATTCCTTTGTTTTCTTATTTTGTCCAACAGATGTAGTTGATCCCTTATTTAATTTCAAAGTAACGTACAAGTTTGTTGTTCAACCTATAAGGACCACCCCAAAATGAAACGCAGAAGTAAACGGGTTACTTCGGGCACAGGTTGGCTAAAGCCATATTAACATATTCTTGGTCATAATTTCAAACCTTTCTTTACTTGTCATTTTCTGACTAACATACAGAATTACCTAATATTACTTCTATACAAGAAATAAAACGCATCCGTTTTTCAAATTCATATAATATCACATGAAATGAAGTTCAGATTAAGAATGTAAATGGGTGGACGTGGACATAGAAATAGGTATTATTACTTCTATACAAGAAATAAAACGCATCCGTTTTTCAAATTCATATAATATCACATGAAATGAAGTTCAGATTAAGAATGTAAATGGGTGGACGTGGACATAGAAATAGGTATTAGCTGCTGGCAGGATCAGTATGGTAACCAAGAAAGTTAATATGGCGCAGTCATAAAACTGAAATATAACTTATAAAAATAAAGTGGGAACCAATGAAAAAAAAAACAAAAAAAACCCAACCCAAACATAAATTATAGCATTGAAGCAGTGGTTGCAGCTCTTATACGATATGACAAATACCAAACCATAATATAACGTCGTCTTAACATTGCGTGTATTGAGAAAAAATGGCAACAAGGGCGCAGGCCCTGAGAACACTGAACCATATTGCAGTTTTAAACAGCAAAGTTATAATGACAATTATCACGTGATTATCGGAAAGTAAGGTTCAATTAAAAAACTCTGATGAAGATTATTCCTTTGCTAGTCTAGATGTAATTTTCTACTAATAAAGCTTCTGGAACTTTCTGCCTTTGACAGGTCTTTAAAGATGACCGATAAAGACAGGTCGAAAATTACGGCACCAAAGTTGATAAAATTCTCGTAATTAGCTACAGCCCGCTACGATAGTCCACAGTGAAAGGTACATTTTCATTTCAAACATTAAACACCGTTTGTTTTCACTTTAACTAATCCTAACTTCTGATTTTATGGCGCAATGTTCATTAATTCAATTTCAAAGCATGATTTTTCCTGTATCAATTTGTTAATGACCGATATTTAAAACAGTCATTACTTTATGCTATTATAACAGTTTTATCCCCCGCTTTTTGAACTGTGGCGACCTCAGGTTCAGAAGGGTCTTCCAAAAGGAATTTAGCATAAAAAGGTACATAGATGTTTTGTTGTATTATTCTTCTTGTTGTTGTTTTAATGGTGAATAAGCATACACGGGATAAAGCCACTAAGTATACGGAACCTTGAAGAAAAGACAAAAGGAAGTTAAACCAACAGATGAGAGTTTGCCTTGCGAGTTAAAAACACAACTGACGCTAAAAATATTCACAGCCTTGCCGACTGAAGCAAAAAACCTTCATTTTTAGAAAGATCGATAATTTCAAAAAAAAAAATAATCGGGTACTATTTTTTCGGGATTGGATATTTTTTTCAAAATCTGTGACAAATCTCATAAGCTGTGCTTCAGTTGCCCCCATTATTTAGACATTTGGCTAAAATACGTCACATGTATCTTCGCTGAACTTTTGATAGTTCTCGAGAGCAAAAACGAAGTTATTCATTTATTTATCTATTATCTATTTATTTAGTTATTTATTTATTCACTTATCTATTTATTTATTTGTTTACTTACTTACTTTCTACCTACTTTTACTCGGTTCTGATGGCAGAGAAAATCTAACCGAACTCAAAAGATTTAGAATAACGTCGCTTGTGGAATTGCTAAAATACACACAAGCTTGAAATTTAGTATGACTATTTTCCAATTACGCGTCCAAAACGTGGTCCGATGCAATCAAATGGGGGTTTTTTTGTAGTCATTTATTTAATTCTAAGTTAAAACTTAAAATGAAATAAATAAGTACATGGCAGCACTCAACTAGACGTTTTCCGTAAAATGCATTTTTCATACTATTTGGGTAGTGTTAACTAAATGTTTAAATGTTATAAAGTATATCATGGTTTTTATTAGCAGTAAAATCACGACAAAGTCCAATTGTAACAATTTTCAGTGTTCATTTATACCCGATACGTACGAAGAATGGAACTCATCAGATTTTAAATGGCTTCGACCACAGCAATGTCTTAAACAGATTGAACCATCTAATCACAACCTGCGAAATTGGGCAAAATCAAATTCTGCTCTTTTTAAGCTACATAGAGCTCGCGTATAACCACATCCTTGTGGTTTTGTGGGAGCAGCTATTGGCTGATTCCGTTCAAAATTGGGCAATAATATTTCCTGCCTCTCCGTTGGCAGCAACAATCATAACAGACAAAGAAATCGCAGCCTGATGTGAATGCTATAAGTCAAAGCTGTAAGTTACAGTTTCTACGGCGGTATCGATGACAACTGTCGGCCCAAAAGGTCGTGCATTTAAGCTTTTGGTTTGACAAAAGCAGTTAGCTAATGATCACGTGGAATAAAAAAATCTATATTTTCTCAAATTCAATATGGTTTTTTTTCATGAATGTGCTCTAAAATAAACACTGCTCTATGTGATGGTCCACAAAGTTGATAATTATTGTTAAGTGTATTTGAAAATCTAAATAAACATATTCTGTAATCTATGACGTCAATTTTCTGACACGCCCAACCAAAAAAAAATCAACACGTGCTATCAAGGATTTTTATTACCTTTTCGAAAAGAACAAATGTTTCGAAGACTCTGGGGGCTTAAAAGTTTTGTAAAATCACGTCCTTCTTGTCAACCCAATATTACGTTGTTTATCGTATCAAGGAGCTAATGATTTATGCTACCTGCAGATTCGAGTAGGGACACCCTCATCATCAATAAAAATCTTCGCGAAAGTCTTAGTTTTTAGTCTGTTGAGTTGGTGAGCTGATGTAATTTTACTGGTCCGTATTATTTACTTCTAATTCTGTTTAACGCTGATGATGACATAAAATGATTTTGATAGGGTTTTGCACAGAGTGATTGGCCCCTTTGATTTTATGCGGAAAGCCTTGCTTGGTTAAAAGACCCAGCGATAATTCTGCGCAGCGTTTCGTTAATTCCTTCAAGGTAGGGTACATTTACAAAGCCCTTGACCTCTTCTTCTTCTTTTTCCGGAAAATTTTTATGGCGCTTTTCTCGTCAGTTAATATACTTCCTAGATCTAGAAGTTTCCTGTTTGTTAGAGTCATTGACAATGAGAACCTCTATATTGCGTCTACTTTCTGCTATAAATCCAAAGGATCTGGAAAATGCATATAATATTTAGACTTCATCTTATCGTTTAAGCTGGAATTCCGTACCTAATTTGCATCTTTGAAGTTTTATTACAAAACGTACATTCTAGTTTCAGCTTGCCAAATATAGATAGCGTGAGTCCTTTTACTTTTGGACGGCAGTTTTATTTTCGACGCACACTATCTACATGTGCCTAAAAGTCTTTTAGGAATTCCTGGGCAGCACTAAATAATCAATATGTTCTTTTCATGACCTGGTTGCTAATGTCGTACATCCCCAGTGGATGCATGTCTATTGATGCATCATGGATCTGCTCTAGGAAAATTAATGGAACCGGATTTTGGAAATCCGAAATTCAATAGCGTCCATTCAGGTATAGTAGGTATGTTTCTTTGTTTGTCTGTTCTACCCTTCTGACGCAAGCTTCCCCGCCGTAAAGCCATCGCTTCCTCCTTTTTAACATTAATGTTTTTAAACAATTGTCCTTTAAATAAACTTCCTGACAATCACGTTCTGGCGGGTCAATTAGAACCACGACGACCTCTTCCACAAAACAAAAATACCCCTCNGCATGTCTATTGATGCATCATGGATCTGCTCTAGGAAAATTAATGGAACCGGATTTTGGAAATCCGAAATTCAATAGCGTCCATTCAGGTATAGTAGGTATGTTTCTTTGTTTGTCTGTTCTACCCTTCTGACGCAAGCTTCCCCGCCGTAAAGCCATCGCTTCCTCCTTTTTAACATTAATGTTTTTAAACAATTGTCCTTTAAATAAACTTCCTGACAATCACGTTCTGGCGGGTCAATTAGAACCACGACGACATCTTCAACAAAACAAAAATACCCCTCAAAGACACCACACGAAAGCTGGGGAAAAGAAAGAAGTTTATTTCAAGTAACTGCAAAGGCCCACTAAAATCATAAGGTTCATCATCCTCTGTAGTCATGTTGTGTATGAATATGTGTATATACGTAGAATGTGTATGTGTTAAACATTATATATATATTACAAATTATATATATATATGTGTGTGTGTATACATAGGAAACCTTAGAATGTTGGTTATGTTTGTGCGTCCCTCCGTTATGCTGATACTACATGTGATACAATAAACCTTATCGATATACTCACTTTTGGCAGATCACAGAACTTATGTGATGGTAAGTTGGCTGACTTCAAATTATGATAGGTAACAATATTCATTAGCGTTCGTCTAACAATTTATGCAGCTTCTTCCTGAGTTTTCTTTCACTACGTCTAAATAAATGATTATTATCTATTTATAAAGATAACCTCAAGTGTTGTAGATTTTTAATGTGGAAAATTTAGGAGGTAAACCATACGAAAGAAGGCTTGGCGGAAAGCCAAAAATATTACATCGCCATGAAACTTTATGTTAATTACTTGTATCAAAATTGTGTCATAATACTTTCGATCGAGTACATTGGTCCTGTTATTACAGTATGGGTAAAAAACAATCAACCCTCTCCGTTTCAAAGTGCCTGTTTATTTATAACATTATTAAAACCTAAGTACTAGAACTCAACCTAGATTGCGTTTTTTTGAAATTATTTCCATTCCGGATATCCCTAGTTAACCAAACATTTCTATTAACACGTAAGAATCATGGGTTTTTTTCATTACTGTTTACAGTTGGCAATGTCAAAAAAAATTAATCTTTCATTGGCTCTACGCTGGAATCCAAGTCTACAATTAAAATTAAGCTGTAATGGCCTGGTAGTTGACGATTAACGTGGAATATGTTCCAGAGTAGTAAATATGACGTTGAAAAATGAACATGGAAAGAAAAAACATCTGGCAAGGTTTAGTACAAGTAAAACAATCCTTTTTGGACTGAGCATGTGATGTCACATACTTTATTTTACCCTGACGAAGTGTTAGGGCACTATTCCATTTGACTAGTAAACACTAACCTGTGTCAATTTCTCCGCCTGTTGACCGTTTTGTTATACAAGCAACAGTGGGCAGACACGTGTTAAAAATCTCTACGTCTATGTCGTCATTTAATGACTCCAAACTGGCAAGAATTTACCTTTGAAACGTAAAATATAGATGAAAAAAAAGAGCACTCCCCATTTTGAGTGGATGCGACAGACAATCAGAAATATATATTTTACTACGAAAAACTTTAATAAGAGCAAAGGCTGAAGTTTTAGCAAACCAATGAATTACGATATCTTTCTCTAACCATTAGCTAACATGTAACCATAAACGATCGAAGGATTTCTCAAAACTCTGCTGCAACACCAAACGGGATGCAGTAATCAACATTTAATTCCTATCTCTTTCCTGTCACTGCAGCAATTTTTCGGTGAAAAAATTCTGCAGTAAAACTGCTCTCAACCCAGACGGTACACAAATTTAAATGCTTGTTAAACTAAACAGTTTCTAAAAATGTTCCTTAAGACGCGTTTATATCCAACAATGGAAGTAAAGTAGTAGACACAAACTCATATTTATATAATTTGCAAGCCACAAACTGTAATCAACTACGGCAAGTCTCAAATAAATGGGGTAAGAGAGAAAGAAAGAAAAGGAGAAAGAAAGAGAGAGAGGGGGGGGGGAGGGGAATGTGTGTGTGTGTGTGTGTGTGTGTGTGTGTGTGTGTGTGTGTCAGTTCAAGACTAACGTTCTGTGACGCCAGATTTCCACGCTGAATTATACAATAAACTTAATTAATGCACTACACAAAAGGACCATCACGACGACATAACAAACTCGGAGCACCATCAGCAGTACCAAAGACCATGTTTGTAGCCGAACCTTGATGAAGCGAAACCACTTACTTCACTACATAATAAAAATCTTAAGCCGCTGTGGTACTTTTCAGTGATTCGCAAAATATTTCCACGACAAATTTCTCCTCAGACTTCAATCCGGTTTTTCCTAACAACAGAGCCTCTCTACCACAAATTACTGTCTCGTTGAGTGACAAAGAGAATAAGATAATTTATAGACACAGCTAATTGAGATCCCTGATCAATTGCGATTTTCTCCATGCGGGAGCGTACGGTATCATTACTGTTTGAAATCGATAATGGTTTTTTGTCATCGTTTCCAAGTATGTTTCCAGAGTTGGCTCTACCAAACTTCTCCATCCACATACGGTCAGGAGTTCTGAGCCAAGAGAAAACTCACGTTCTTTTTATCTGGTATTTCCTTAAATAGCGGCTCCAACTATTACTCTTTACTTCAAATTTTGTTAAGCTTAACCTTCAGTTGTCCACAGTTTTCCATGTGGTATATTTGTGTTTTGATTAACCTTACTTAATTGTACGTTAGTTTTACTGCTCGCATGGAATCAATGCAGAATTATTTGTTACATGATAATCAATATGCGCCTGCAGCGTTCTTTGTAACAAACACGAACTTTAAAAATATGCAGAATAAGAAACTTCTTCGTAAGCTGATCGGGAAACCTACTAAAATTGACACAGGGAGTCAAAAAAGGTGATTCAATGGGAAATGTTTGGCAAAGTATACCGATATCGTGATTTATATCACCATTTTTATGATTTTGATGATAAATGACAGTAAATTAAATGTACATACAAATTAAAACTTTTTTCTTTATAAAAAACTGTCAAAATAAATAATTTGGGTGATTGTTTTCCTGAATAATCGAAAAAAATATATACGAGACGACTTTTTACACAAAACTAAACAATCTGGCGGCGGCTCTGTATGAACGGTGGGATGATTAATACGAGTATCATAGATACCTTCCAGTACCACCTGGGTATTATAATGGGGAGTATTCTACTAAGCCTTCTTTGTTGGTACTGGCACAGTTTCTTCTCATCTCGTGTGACTTATTTGTCTTAATGTCTTCAGTCATATGCAGTTGTCACCCTGCGTTGCAAAAAATATTTCCTTTAATGCAATTTTCTCCAGGCGGCTGCGTTCCTGAACTCTGTCTTCTAATTGGTGTCCTCCATCGCATAACCGGAATGTTCTAAAAGTCCAAGGTCAACTCATGTCTTGTACTTTCAACCGAGGGGTAAACCACTGAAAAAAAATCCCGTACACAGAAAAAATCCGAAAAACCCCCCTCAATAAATCTGCAAATATACACTGAATACCTTTAATTCCAATCAATCCGATTAAAACCCAGAAAAATCCAACAAATGCAAAATTAATCCTTAAATTTTACATCAATCCCGTTAATTTTGGTTGAATCTGAAACAAATCCACAAAATCCAATGGTTCCAAAAATTGAGATGAAGTCTGTATGCTTTTACTATGCAGAAGCAAAAATCCACGTGACTTTGATGTGGAGTTTGATGTGAAAATCCGGTCGAGTCGAACTGTTTGCAAACTGCAGTGAGGATTAAAACACTTGCATCGGGACGCCAATGAGGGGATGGAAAAAAAGGTGATCGATATTTCCGGGCCAGTTGTGTCTTTCTGCGTTTTTGCATAACATGTTGTGTAACTGATTTAAGAACTGCGGACCACAAACAATATCATGTATCATCGTTTCCTCTGATCTTGTTCAACAAAAATTACACAATCTTGTTAGTAGAGCAACAGCTAAATTGCTCTGCACTGGATCTAGTTAGGCAAGTTGCTATTGCAATCTATGATACAGTTGCCTAGCTTAATCCTCTTGGCCCTTGTTACCTTGTAGACCGCAGGCTTTTCATTATTTATTTAACAGCTGTGGTATTTTTTCAAGCTGTCGTCATTTGTCAGTAACTAGTGAAATTTTGTTGTGATATTTTCTATTGCATGTTGATGCTAAATATTGATGCCAACAAGTTTACAGCAATAGTGGTCATGGAGTGTCCATGTGTAGTCTGTAGAAAAACTGCTTACAGCGATTCCTCGGTTTAATGTTCATATTTGTTCTTATCCTTGTTTGCCAGGGGAGTCAAAGAAGTCAATCAGATAAAAATGAAATGATAGCACGACCTGTGGTTGGATGATGACAAGGACGGGGCGGAGGGGGTCAACAAATTGGAAAATCTGGGAATTTTTTATTGTTACGCTATTGTTGATATTGTCAGAAAAAAAGCTTTGTTTTTTAAACGTCGAAGAGGTAATATGAACGATGAATGGAAGTAAACAAAATAAGCGAAAAGAGCAATAGTGCATGCAAGGGATTTGTTGAACGCATAAAGGAATTTGCAAGAAATAAACACACTTCCTGAATGGAAGTGGAGCAAGACATGTTGCCCAAAACATGTGGAGCAAATACACCCTATCCATTTTCCCTATTTTGTTCTTGTCTTATGATACTCGAAAATCTACGCTTCTTCACACGCTTTAAGGTTCCATTGATCGTCTTTGTGGTTTCTCAGTCACCAGTGAAAAGTTATAGCAGAAAATCCGGGTGTGTATTTATTTAGTCTGTTACTAAAATCTGTCTAAATTTAATCAAAACACGCAAATTGTATTTTATAAGTCAATTTACTCAAATGTTTGTTGAACAAAAGTGTGAATTTTGACTCCGGAACCTGACGGGTAGCTGCGAATAATAAGATATGGTAAAATAGGCCGAGAGAGTGAAAAAAGGTTGAAATATGCTGGGTACAAGGGTATTCATATACAAATTAATAATAGCGATAGCGTGCATTTGTTTATGTCCGGGTTATATAATTTTATCTTGTCAGAAACCATTTGAACAAGGCAGGACAAGGAAATTTTTTGTTCCAGATAGCTTCTTTCGGAAGTAGAACAATTCTACGAAAGGCATCCCTAATTAAAAGGGCGCGTACAAAATCTTTCAAATTAAAAATGTGTGTGCAGAATTATGTTTAAATCAGAGCATTTCAAATCAATTTACTGCTGGTTCCTCCCGTATATCGGCTAATACTGGACAATCCTGTTATGTTATATTGCAATTGATTATCTGACGGTAACACAAATACACAATATGAAAATTGCTTATGTGAGTATTGAGTATGTGTAGATCTATAAGTCGACAATTTCCATGATTAAAACGAATAGGGTACGATTTAAAAAAACTAACAGACGTAAATTTGTTTTCAATCTTTTACTACTCTGTCTTGGCTCAACATGACCTCTCCGTATTCACATTCAGACTTTCTGTGTTAATACTGAAAAAGGGGAACACAGAAAATAAGCGTTTTATTACTTCGTATTCTAATGCTTCTTACCGCTTTTTACCAAGGCAAAAAAATATTGTTAAGTAATAGCAGTAAAAAAGTGTCGAGCAGCCAAAATTCCACCACACTTCTTATTCTGGCCCCTCCCTCTTATTTCTTAGGCATCTGAGAGTAATTTGATAAGGTGCATTATACATTATCAGTCATTTTCCTAAAGTTCAACCAAAGACGGAAGTTATTCCAATTTTTCATTATCTTTTTTATTACAGGTTTGAAAATGTGAATTAATAAGTTCTAAGTCAGCCTTCAGACTTCATACGAAAATCTAATAACCTTTGAAGCAAAAATCTGACATCTTAACTGAAACAGTTTTTATACTATACCACTGCACAATTTATAATGGTAAGTAGTACGAGGCACAATGGCCAAATTTGTTCATGAAAATGCTCTAAACTGAAACACGACAACATAATATATTTGTTGCTTACACTTCCTTACCCGACAATCACAAAATAACTGGCTTAGAATGTGTAATGATTCAATTTTTAATATGGCGTTATACATAGCCAAAAAAACCCTAATTTATATAAGTTTTGAATTGTGTATATAGAAAAAATGTTTGAAAAAAAAAGTTAAACTAAAAAAGAGAATGTGACAGAAACAAGAAACTACATTCATGACATCTTCAATTGAAAAAAATCTGGATGCGTATTGAAACAACTGTCGCTTGGAAAGTTAAAGAAATCATTTCAGAATTCAAATACAAGAGATAGATCAATACTTCCGTGATAGTTTCCTGTTAACATCTCACGGAAATCGCTGTAAATCTCGATAAATTTGCTCATTACTTCCGGATGCCAAAGAACTTAAGGTAAATCCCAAAATTTAATGGAAAAAAAAATGAAAAATACAATAATTCTGAAAAAGACCCGATAAATTCGAAATAAAACTGTCAAATCCGAAATAAATCTTAAAAACCCAGAACAAATCTGGTAAATCCGGAATAACGCCGGTAAATTCGATTTTAACCCAGCAAGCTTAAAATATTTCGTTAAATTTATGTTGGATTTCAAAACATTCCTCAGATCTTTAATCCTGTACACATTTTGGAAAGTGATTTAACCCTTGCCTTCAACCGTGTAAATGAACACACAACTTTTATAAAACAATATCTGGATGTCGCGTGGGCAAGTGATGTTTTTTCCCTCATTGTCAACTACATATGGGTGTCAAAGCAGTACACTTCGTAACACTTTGGATAAATAGTCCGTTTGATCTCTTTCTGTCATCCAAACTACGGCGTGCGCAGCACTTAACTAAATGCATTTTAAGTCTTATTCTGTCCAGACGGATACTGTAGAGTTCTGTGCACTTGGCGAGAGATTTTCACAACGACTAGTCGAGTGTATCACATCTGAATGGGAAATATTTCAAGTCCTGTATACTAATCGTTTTGGAGAATACCCGTAGCTTACATTAGAGAGCAAACAGTTTTCACGATTTAACATAAATGCAACATGGAGGATATCCTAAACCTTCATGTAAATAGTAAGAAGTTGTTTTTCTTTCTTGGGTTATAGTTAAATGTATGGTCTAAATAAATGGTAACGTCAAGATATCCAATATTTTAGTTTTCGTGATATCTTATTTGTTTAATCTATAAAATAGCACTGAAAAAGTAAAATATGCAAATATTAATACACATATTTGCATAACTTACTTTTTTAGCGCGTTATCTCTAATTTTTGCTCTATACCGCTTATACGCAGGTCCAATATTGGTAAGTTTTACATTTTCTTCGGCTTCTCTACTGTGTGCATATATATATATTCATATCCAAAACGTCGAAGAAATACCACCATTGCTATAGAATTGAAATAATTACCTTTAAGAAAATTGGGGGCTTCCTAAAAACTCCTACACCTGGTGGTGTTCCGGTAATCATGATGTCTCCTGGATTTAAGGTGCAAAACCTGTCCAACGAAGAGTACAATACGACCATTATTTCAAAACATCTCAAATACTTCTTAATAACAATAATAATAATAATATTTCCTAAGCTATCCAAAGATCTAAGGAGGGCAAGCAAATTGACAAATTTCACTACTTTAGAGTTTAAGTGCAAAGTAACAAAATTAATGAAAACAATAGTAATGTATTCTGAGGCCTATTATTGAAGTAATGAATATTTAACGATCCCTTCCAACTGACATAGCTTTCCCTACAACTGTTTTATATGTCGTTTCCTTAAGAAAACAACTGAATATGAAAATTTATGTTATCTTAACAAATAATTCCAATTTACTATCATTTACAATTTTTGCTCCTGGTTCCAAATGTGGTGGTTTCTACAGATGTAAATCAAAGTTGAAATTACATCAACCGAGTCAGTTTCTATGAGGACTTCTAAAATGCAGTCATACTGCAGTACTGTACATTCTGGGCATCCATATTTTCCACCCACAACTGTCCCATCTGAAATGACCCAGGATAATGGTTATTCACATGTGTAATAAGTACATTAGAAGTCACCTACGAGACCTTCAAATTAATTCACAGAGTGGTAAGGAGTATGTTAATCTGTGTAAATTCATTTGCTTAGGGATTACACTTTTTACATCTGCGGTGACAACTACAATCCTACAATAGGGCTAAAGCGGGAATAAGGTGATGTCATTTTTTTTTGCTTTTCGGAGATATTTTGTTTCTAACATCTTGAAAGAAAAGCTTGTGCAGGGCAGGCAAAAATATAAGTACAATTGTAATTGTGGCCTCGCTGCAGGAAAATGCTGAGCAAGATGATAATTTGTATAGTTCCGTCTAAGCATCATTAATATTATGAAATTCGGTCCCTAAATGAATTCCTGTAACCCTCACACCATTGCAATAGTTCGTTTTTTCTCAAACCCCCAATTATCAAAAAAATCTTTTTGTAGGAGTTCCGAATTCCACTGTCAAGTGCTTTTCTTTCCTATCGATTACAGGATGCCTTCTTTGCATGTTCTTTTTGCCCTATACCCCTTCGACTCTTCTACGCCGATGCTCAGTTCATGTTTCAAAATGAGTCCTTTTCTCGAAAATCTATGTCAATAGGTGGACCAGCGATAAGATTATTTTCTTTACTTAAACCTATTAGGGTCTTCTGTTCTCGAATTCTTAAAGTTCTCAAATAAAATTTTTCCAACGTTTCAACTGTCTCTCCTCTTTAGGGAACCTGTAAAATCCTCCAAGCATGCCGGTATGAGGCACTGTACAATAACTCCCATTTTCAGCCACGAAACAGATGACATCGCTGACAAACTTCAAAACTTTATGCTTCTGACTACAATTACAGACGAGGTTTTAGGTTAATTCTGCATTAAAATATTAAAAATCTCCAACTGAACAAAATTCTTCGCAAGCTGTAATTCACAAAAGCTATTGCTGTAACTCATCCTGATTTGTTTACAATTATGAACCTGGTTGCTATGTAATAAAGACGTTACATTTGGGAATTGTATTGACATGTTGATAAGTTGAGATGTTCAATAGTTATCCGACGAAATGACAACTTATAGATTTGGGATAGTAAGCAAGCATTAATCGCAGAGGCTTTTTTGAAAACCACAGTATGCAAAACAAGTAATAATCAAGTAATTGCCACATACCGCCTACGTCTCGACGTTGATGCTGACAATAAACAGAAAGCTAATTATATCCTCTATAGGGGTACTATCGATTTGCATCTTGGCTTTCTTTTTTTAAATAGAATTTTCAGCATTACGCAACTTAACTTTACAAAATTATGCGATCAATAGATCCGCTAATAGTCGAGACATGTATGAACACAAAATTTCAACGTCATTTTATCCAAAAAAAAATTCAATAAAGAAGAGGTAGCTTTACATTTTACTTTTTTTCTTCCTTGGAAAAAACAATGAAAGTAGGAAGCCAAGTACTGTTATGTTTGATGTCCGCTATCCGCCCGCTACCCTGTGCCTTGTTCTCCAATCGAACTTTTAAATTAAAAGATCTTTTCATACAATGACCGTGACAATAATACCAAAAACGCTGACGTCTTCATATTATCAATAGGATTCAACATGCACGGGAAAAAAGCAGAAAATAGCGATATCAAAACTGAAAAATCAGAATTTTAAGATAAATGTTGTTCACAGTCGCCAACTTCTCAAAAATCTTACCTTGAAACGTAAGAAACCAAATACTTTGTGTTAAAGACCATATTTTTTGTGTTTGAATCCTGCATTGTAGTTCCATTTACACGGCACCTTATTCCAAGATTCTGAGGATCTACAAAAGAAGGAAATGTTACACCAACTGCTTCGTTTTCGTTGAATGTTCGGTTGAACGGCGCGGCCGTGACACCATTGTCGAGTTCTCTTTGTCTTACGAGATTATATCCCACCTCGAGTGCTTCGTGAAATTTGTATGTATTTTAGCAACAATAAGAAAAAGTTATAAGCTTTGGCAAAGCTATTTATGCTTTCTTGAAGAAAAAGATTAAAAGTACACTTAATAATTTGGCCATTAATTCGGGTTGGTGCTAAAACTTTATTGATCAAGTATACACTTAAGGAGTTAGTAGACTGGGATACAAAGAGGAGAAACTCTGAAACAATAAAGAAGTAATATAAACATTGTGCCTTTTGATGTTACATTTTCTTGACAAGTGAATTCTAGGGTTTTTAATGAAATTTTTGACTTTGGTAACATATGAAAAGCGTAAATATTTAATTATTCATTAATTAATTAACACACATAGCCAAATTGTTAATATAAACCTTGCGTCTCTATATATTATACTTTCGTGCTAAGCAGTAAATTTTAGGTTTTTTAGTAAAATTTTTTACTTTCGTAACATACAGAAAACGTAATTATTTAATTACTTGTTAATTAATTAAAATACGCGATCAAGCTACTAATATAAATGTGTTTTTGGTCATTTTACAAAAAAGGCAGTTGAGTGTCTTCATGATAAACTTCCATACCAAGTTTCGTTTTGCTGGTCTTAAAAACAAAGGCGTGCGTCAAAAAAAGTCGGCTTGGTACAGAACAGAACATAGATTTTGGAGGGAAAACTGTGCCGGCACATAGGCCTGCTGGCGAGCGAAGTAAGCCAGCAAGACAAATAAAAAAATCATTTGAACTACAATCTTGATGACATACCTTTCTACCATAACGAAGCATAATAAATATCTACCATAACTGGCCATTATTAATATCTGCCATAACTAGCCACAATTAATATCTACTGTAACTAAGCATAAATATCTGCTAAAATTAGCCATTATAAATATCTACCATAACTATCCATCACGTAGACGTCCACAATCAGATAGATCTGTGGAGCGTATATGACGCGCAATTTTGACAATGGCAAGGCGAATGCAAAATGGTTTCCAGTCAGGAATGGCTATTTGTGCATCACTGTAACTTTTCTGTGTGCCAGGTGTCTTTTACAACATAAATTATTATTGTTAGATTCTGTTTGTTTATTCGTTTGTGTTTCCTCATTGTTGTGCATTCTTCTCTGTTGGTCTGTTTCAAAAACTTTTTTGGCCTGTTGAATTTCTCTGTTTTCTTTCTCTGCTATCATGCTGGTTATGTCAGAGAGCAGGCTTGCTATTTGGGCCTCAGAATGTTCTCTCAAGTAGTATGTAATGAGTTTGCTTCTGTTTCTGGTAGCACTGGCATGCCTTTTCAGTCTTATGTAGATAAGTACATTTTGTACTATGTCATCATCTGTTAACTCGATGTATCTGTGAATAGGATGTTGATCCGTTTTCATTTTGGCCAGCCTTTTCTGCTCCTTTTTCGTGGTCTCATTAGCATCTTTGGATGATCCAAATGACTCAAACTCAAAATTTAACCGATTTCTGTCAACTGGACAATGGTCAGGTTTCACTGAGTAATCTCTCTCAATCCAAAATCTGTTATTATTTGGATTGTTGGTGATGGCCTGAAGGGCTTCATTTTCCTTTTATCTCATCTCAATGATTAGAGAAATTGGTTTGTCTGTGGAAGGTGGCAAATTCAGTCACAATCCCCACGAGAATATTTCCAGTTATTTGTTTTGATTCCGAAACAATTTCGACAGTAGCAAGTGGCGCCAAAATTCAAAACAAAAATCTGGTGTGAAGTTAAAAATCCACGTCTCAGGGACCACAGGTCCGCTTTTGACAAACTTTACGGCCAACTGGGGGTTTCTTAGGGCATAGAATTCATTTTGCTGCTTCCAGAACAATGTAACCACCACAAGTGCCAAACAGCAATTTTTGAGGGTGCTTTTGTGTTTGTTTTGATTGCAACGCAATATCGGCAGTAGCGGTGGCGCCAAATTTCAAAACACAAATCTGATCTAAGTTAGAAAATCCATATCTAAGGATCCACACGTCGGATTTTGACAAAATTTCCGGCAAACCACGGGTTTTTTAGGGCGTACAATTCATTTTTGCTACCTCCAGAACAATATGGCAACCACACGTGCTGACAAACGGCAGTTTTAGAGGTATTTTTGCCCACGGGTAGGGTGGGCCCAAAAGTATTTTCCCTGAAACGGCCTCGACACAAGGATTCCAAAGAGGTACAACACTTGTAGCTGGAGGTACATACATTGAAAAATTGCACTTTTTTCTGCTCTTGGGTACACACCAGTTAGCCGTTCTGTAATACGCTACTATGCCGTATTTAATTTTAATAATTAGTATCTACCACAACTAAGCAAACCAAAAAAAAAATTCCTTTTCCATTTTGATTCTCACCGCTACATACATATCCATAAAAATCCCTCGAACACCGTTTCACTTATTCTGCCTTAGTACATAATTCTTGGGCATGGTCTTCCATCTTTTTTTTCGGGCAAAGGTGCTGCTCATAATTTAGATTACTTCTCTGAACTGATCTAAACTCAAATTTTTTTCTACTCCACAACGATACTGATTATTAAACGCGATCCATTTTCAGTAAATTCNAATTTTTGGACTCAACGCCTTCGGCGCCTCGTCCAATAATTAGTATCTACCACAACTAAGCAAACCAAAAAAAAAATTCCTTTTCCATTTTGATTCTCACCGCTACATACATATCCATAAAAATCCCTCGAACACCGTTTCACTTATTCTGCCTTAGTACATAATTCTTGGGCATGGTCTTCCATCTTTTTTTTCGGGCAAAGGTGCTGCTCATAATTTAGATTACTTCTCTGAACTGATCTAAACTCAAATTTTTTTCTACTCTACAACGATACTGATTATTAAACGCGATCCATTTTCAGCAAATTCAAAGAAACTGGCGTACAAACACAAAGTATGTCAAGCTATTCAGCGCTAAAACGCAACGATATTCATTATCCAAAGCGCGATTCATTCTCAGTATACTCAGGAGCTAGCGCACAAGCACACTGTATGTCAAGGTATTCAGCGCTGAAACTGAATGCGATGGTGTGATGAGGTACTCTTTATGCACGGCCGATTCAATTACTGTTGACGTCATTATGAGCCACGAAAACAAAGAAAAAGTATTCAGAATGACTTCTCAACAATGTTCTCACTTCTAAGGAAGTTTTCTTAAACTAAGGAGTTTTTGAAGAAATTTAGAATATAAGGAAATTTTAAGGAATTACGCAGAATTGTGAGAAAATCGTCATTAAAGGAACCTTTTACTTATACAAGAATAAAATTTGATAATTGAATTACATAAAGATGAGAAAATATTCAATTATGCATGTTTTTTGACAGCTAATTCCTTCAAAGTGAACTAAGTTCTTTGATATTTCATGAGCCTCAGTATCAGTTGTATTACTCTCGACTATGCAGGTGAGACGAAGAAAGTCCTTATACAATGAAACATCATGAACATGCAATTCATTTGACTTTCACTCCTTCCCGGGCGTGTGTCAACCCCATCAGAGGCTGTCTTGAGTCTACTCCTTGCTGATGTTTTCATCAGCTTCAATGTGGCAATGAGAAGGTCAACAGAAGCATTGGAGAACAGCAAAGAAAGGACGGCAGAAACAGCATTCCTAAGATTACCATACTTTGGTGAACCTGTTATAGTCATGGCATCAAATCACTTTCCAAAAAGTCAATGCTGTCTTATCATGACTTACTGTTGAATCTTCCTTTAATGCCTATTGTCTTTATTTAGGATCTTCTGCAATATCTTTTAAATACAGCATTACGTGAAATACGTCCACCAATAATGGGGTATTGCACTAGCAGTAAAATATCACATGCTTTAAGATGGAGTCATTGATATTGAAAGGAGCTCTAAACTGTTTTACTGGCTTGATCATGAAATCAAGGTATGCTTTCCTCACTCTGATAGAACCCGCAGGATCCTCACATTCAAGAAGTGAGTTTGTTGCATTAACACCCAATTAGATCTTGTCTAATGGCACATGCAACTAAGGGGAGTTGACATCTAAAGCTAAGACATCGTTTGCTTTTAAAACATCAAGCTTGAAAAAATCTGACAATATTTATCAAAAGCTGCAATATCTCTCTTCAAAGATGGTATAGCATTGTTTTGGCAGTTAGGAACATCATATTAAAGCAATTTAAGCTATCCAGCTGGTGCTCAATAACTCTTGCTGTGCATTTACGAACCTATTCCACATCCCATGAAGAATGGTCTAAGCTGTGTTAATGGTGGACACATAATCAGTGAAATAAAGCTGCAGTGCTGCCCATTGTTCTAGCACTCTATTAACAAAATTTTCCAAAGAATCTTGTCTGACCATAACTGAGCATCTCTTGTGTGGCTGTGTCTCAGCAAATCCTTGAAAATATAATAAGTGTTTTTAACCAAGAGTTGATCTGCTAAAATGTGTGTAAATGTTCTGGCACATATCTTCAAGCAGAGAAATCGCAAAAGCAAAGATGCGATGTACAATGATGTATCATATGACAAATCTCTCTTAAGGAGGGTTGCTAGACCAATTTTTTCCTAAACAACACACACACACACACACACACACACACACACATATATATATATATGTGTGTGTGTGTGTGTGTGTCTGTATATATATATATATATATATATATATATATCACGCAACAACATTTTATGGTCCCAACAAATAAAATNATTCCACATCCCATGAAGAATGGTCTAAGCTGTGTTAATGGTGGACACATAATCAGTGAAATAAAGCTGCAGTGCTGCCCATTGTTCTAGCACTCTATTAACAAAATTTTCCAAAGAATCTTGTCTGACCATAACTGAGCATCTCTTGTGTGGCTGTGTCTCAGCAAATCCTTGAAAATATAATAAGTGTTTTTAACCAAGAGTTGATCTGCTAAAATGTGTGTAAATGTTCTGGCACATATCTTCAAGCAGAGAAATCGCAAAAGCAAAGATGCGATGTACAATGATGTATCATATGACAAATCTCTCTTAAGGAGGGTTGCTAGACCAATTTTTTCCTAAACAACACACACACACACACACACACACACACACACATATATATATATATGTGTGTGTGTGTGTGTGTGTCTGTATATATATATATATATATATATATATATATCACGCAACAACATTTTATGGTCCAACAAATAAAATCAGTCACAAAAATAGCTCAGTTTTTATTTCATTCATTCTTTCCTTTTCAAAAAGGAGTCAAAACGTCTTTATTAAAAATGGTAAATTTCTAAACAAGAAAACAGTGCTCTGTTCTCAATAAATTTAACTTAATCAATAATGATAGGCACTATTAAAATCAACAACACATTACATTAACTACAAAACTTACCTGGCAAACTATCTTTTGTGACTATTGCAGGTCCTATGGGGCAAAAAGTGTCAAAGGATTTTGAAAGTAGCCACTGCTCATTGTTGAAATTAAATTGCAAATCCCTTGCTCCTACATCGTGGGCCACAGTAAAACCTGCAACATAGTCCATTGCCTCTGATTCCTTATAATAACAGAAACAACAAAGTATTTTTAAATGTCAAAAACAACTAATATACCAAACAATTGTGTCCAATACAGACTCACTAATTAAATTTTATATTTCAAATAGCATACATAGTAGGTGTAGCTGGAAATCCCAACTGCTTCATGTAATCCTTTGTTGAAACAATTTCGCTTTGGTAAAACTTTTTTCTTGTAGATGACTGATTGATTGATATATTTATGTATTGATTGATTAATTGATTGGTTGATTGATGTTTGTTTATGGTTAAAAACCATAAATGACATAAAGCCATTAAGTGTATGAAACTGTGAAAAGAATATCAGGGAGAAAAAGACCTAGATGATCTCAGACTTTTAAACATTTGTCAGATGATTGAAGAAACCACTTCAAAGCCAAAGAGTTCCAAATTCTAGTCAAAGAATGGCAAGGAAAAGCTAGAAAATAAGCCCTCTATCCACAATTACTAAAAATGATTGTGAAAAATTATTATGAACATAAAAATAAAATTCCTTTGAAAAATTACTTCCAAACTTCCAAAGTTTCCCATTTAGAAAAAATTATTTTATGTGATTTTGAAATGTAAAATAAAAGTTACAAATACCCAGTAAACATTTTAAATAACTTTTCAATATTCTCTTATTCTTCAACATCCTGTCCCTGCCTTTCACATTATAAGATGTTCTTGTAATAACATCTTATAATATGTAGATGGCTCATGACCACTTAAATATGTAGAACCAAAAGTTCTATATTTCACTGTTGTCTCTTGCCTTATAAGCATATAAAGGCTCAAATTGAAAGAATAACAAGCACTCTAGTTGTATATACAATGGAAGAGACATATTCATATAAGATGTATATGTAATAATTATGTTTTATCATTACGTTTATCAGAGTTTATAGGTCCATTGTTCATTTTCAGTGTTCCAGTTTAGGTATTAGTAGATAGGTACTTCAGGATACTTAAAAAAATAAGTCAATACTTTTGATCCTCTAAATCCAAGTTTTATCATAACTGCTCAGCCCCACTTTTTGAAACCAATTTTTCCCTGTCCCCAAACCCAATAACAACACAACAACAAGAATAACAAACAGCACATACAACTCAACAACACAAGCAACACAAATGATAAGTATTGATAATTACCTCAATATGACTTCCTCTTTTTCCTATGATAACAGCTAGCTCAACTTCCCAGTCAACATTCTAAAACAGAAGCCATGTTATGACATAAGACACAATCCATGTGTGAAACAACTTAGTTATTAACCCAAGTGTCACATACCTGTCCTCCCCTCCAAGGGTTAAAATTACTACTATTGTGGTTTAATCAGGGGTCTACAATCATTGTGCTACAGGTCTCCTACCCAAGTACTCCCTTTACCAATCACCAATACTTTGTGGTCTATCAGATACTGCCCTTTCTGTGTTTTGACTTTGATGGAATTCACAATTGTTGTTGGTGTTGGGGAGGTTTTTAGTTTTAACATCATTTTCCCCAGCAACTGGGGCTCAGATGGTGCCCTCAGACAGATTGACTTTGTTTTGGCAGTGAGGAATTTCTTGCCCGGGTGCCCTTCCTGATACCAACCAAAGACTTTTTCTGTTGTAAAGTTCCAAATTCTCCTTGCACACTTGGGGGATCAAACCAAGAACCTCTTGGTTACTGTGCAACTGCACTAACCATTATGCCATGGCTTATCTATGGGATTTACATTGTCTGTCTGAAAATCATTGGCTAGATGTGCAATCCATTTACTCATACTACTTACAATTCTTTTAAAATACTCTCAAAAATACAAATAAAAATACCCCTGAAACTACTACTAGAAGGTGTGGTAGCTGTTTAAGATAACTCAAGTCTATTTTTTCAAAATACCCTGTTCTTTCCCTTTTGAATTAAACATGAATAACCTGGAAGAAATTAAGATGTGATGGCTAATTTACCAGTTGTGAGAAAAGTTTTTTGTTTAAGAGATATACAGTACTGTCAGGAAAAAACATCCTGTAAACTGTATGGTAACTTGGTATTGGAGACTATACTGGTCATTGTAAGCATCACTTGTTTTACAAAGAAACCAAATTCTATGTTTGTATAATATAAAGTTCTATCCATAACAATTTCTGGAAAACTGCTATTAAAAATAGGTTGTTTTAAGCTTTTGGTCTCTACTGTTACCACATAATTCAAGATCTTAACACCTATTTGGTATGTTCTTTAATGATAACTGATGCAGCCAGATTTACAAAGAAATTTATGTGATACCAAGGTGACCATGAGTGAACTGAACCAAAACTAAGTTTCTCACAGATTAAGAGCTCAAATGAGTAGTACATAATGCAAGCTGTTAATTTCAAGTGGTGTCATGTGAGATATTTTTGAAGGGCTGAATTATTTTCTGAAAATGTATCCAAATAGTCTAATAAAATATAATCTCTGACTTGTGACATAATACATTACCAATAATCAACAAATAANGATGTGTAGAAGGGACAGGGGAGGGGTCTTTCATTATGAGACATTTGACACCTTCAATATGGGGTGTCCAGCATTCTCAGCCATAGGCCATTGTGCTTCAAACACAAGTACTGTAGAGCTTATCATGTGCTGGTAACACAATGGCTTTACTTTTCAACAGTAGCATTAATTCTCTACATTTTCCCCAGGCACATCACACTCAAAATGACTGTGGTCAGTTCACAACCTCTACCAGAACAGATTCCATCACAAAGATAAACAAACCTGTCAACCAACTCCAACATATCACCAGCCATTTCTATCTCTCTACATGGTCAATGGAAATGATAAACTAAATAGATAGGTTACATTTTAGAGCTACTTGTCAACTGACTCAAAGAGCTGACCCATAGTCAATCATCTTTTTTTTCTCAGCAAGTTAATATTCAAATTCAAGTAAGTACAAAACATTTGTAATGCACCCATTGGTAAGGAATTAAGATATGTTTTTAAGTAACCAAATAAAAAAAGCAAGCAACTGATTGCCTATTTAAAGGGGTCAAAAGACCCTTTTCAATCATCTGTAAACTTACCTTCCCCTCAGTTGGCAATATAATTGGTCCAAAGGGATCTTGCAAAGCACTAATAAATTTGTTGAAAATTACTGGCAATTTTGGAATTGGTGCATTTTGCTCCAAACAGTGGTCTGTATAATTCATCCCAACACCAATTATTTTCTGTGGATTGGTCACTGGTGCTCGAAGTGTAATTTCTGAGCTTTGAACAACGTGTTTACCACTTTCAACTGCACTGCATTTAAATAAGAAAGGCAAAACAATATTTAATAATATCACAAAACGTACACAGATAATATCCTCTTTTCCAATAAAACTTTACTGTCAGAAATAAAATGGCTATTCAAAATATTACTGTTTGGTGGTGAATAATACCTGCTTCTACTTCCAGCAAGTTTTTAAAAAGTGCCAGAAAGATCCACTCCAACCACATGAAAAAGTAATGATTTTGTGCACAGTACTTGTAATCAGTTGCCACTTTGATTCTCCATACTTATCTCAGACTCCTCATTATTGTTTCTTAATAATGAAGAACTATATAGGGCAAACAGCTACTATGTGTATGTAACTGTGAGAAGAAAAAATATATGGTAAAGCAAAGAGATAGAAGTTTAAGCAAAAGATAAGAGATGACATTACACTTTAAAACACTCATGTCATATGATGGAGAAAAACACACAGAAGCCAAAGAGCTCAACAACCTAACTGTCCATGACAAAAAAATACTTTCACATAAAGCTTTACTACAATGAACCACACATGATGCAAGAAATTTAGCTGGTACCAGTGAGGAAAGCTGATTAGAATACTTTCTATGAAAATATCAACAGAAAAGTCACGCTACATTTCAAGATGGAGGCAAAGATTTTAAAGTAGCTGCAAATTGGGTCCTGTTAAGTTACAAAAATGCCTCTTAATTTATAAACAATATGACAATATGACAGATGACCTCCTAGAAGTGATAATAGTACCCAATGCAAGGGTGTTTGGCAGATTTATAGAGGTAAAAAATGGCCTCAGGCATAAAGTACTCTCAAGCTTGATATAAAAAACAACTTATTTAGAAACAGACTTACCAACGGATAGAATATAACAACCCCAGGAAGGACAAGAAAGAAATAGTGAACCAAGCAGCCTCATAGATGCATATTTCTCAAGCGGGGAAGCAATCTTGTCAGTCTATATTAACAAATCAGGATGATTTTCCATCAATATTGAGGAAATACATACACAGGTATATTTATCAGTTTGGATGAATCTTTATACAGGATAACATGACATTAAAAATAAACAGTATTGCTGCTATCAATGTGTATCTATCCATTTCATAATAATGAATTATGTATTTACTGGTTGACACCACTACATTTGAATAAACATATAGTGTTGAACAGCAGAATCAGTTTCAGTTTCCAATGGATTAGTTTATGACTTACATTGACTTTCAATCCCACCAACAATTTGCAGACCAGTCAAAAGATTTATAAAAGATTTTGTACAATGTTGCCTGTGGCCATATTCCATAAACATATGCAATGCTGTAAAAAAATTAAATTTGTCTTGAAAACTGAAAATGGTATAGAATCTCAGGTTTGGGTATTCTCTACAAGAAATCAACAATGATAAAGGAGAAGAAAAGTTTCAAAATGTAAAATTTGGGTCACTGGTATCTGTATATATTACCATGCCAAATTTCTCTGGGGAATAAAAAATAAAAGTTGAAAATCTAATACTCAAATGTTATATCTACTTAGTAAATATAATAATAATAATAATAATAATAATAATAATAATAATAATAATAATAATAATAATAATAATAAGGGTAAGGCTGGTACTTAGATCAAAGTTGAATGGGAAAAATAAGGTTTCGGCGATCAACACATGGGCAGTGGCTATATTCCGGTATGTAGCGGGAATTATACAATGGAGAGAAAAGGAGCTTAAAGATTTCGACAGACAAACAAGGAAAACAATGACAATGCATGGTGCTTTTCATCCCAAGAGTGATACTGACAGGCTGTATGTGAAAAGAAAAGATGGGGGAAGAGGTCTTATAAGTATAGAACGATGTGTCAAAGAAGAGGAGAGTAGTCTGAAAGTGTACGTGGCCAAATCTAAAGAGAAACTTTTGAAGGGTGTAGCCGAATTCGAGAAATTAAATG
>RDPX01000011.1:680189-693570 GCA_003991215.1 Morbakka virulenta | reverse complement strand
CGATCTCCAAATTTTCGGCACCTCCCGCCAAGAAATCCCTCATGTTTGTCGGAATACTCTTGTCGAATGCTTGTATATCAACAATATTTCCTTGATTTTCCAGCTGAACCCCCACTTTCTCCACTCCATCGTGGACATAAGTAACCAAACGCATGTTTCTTTTGAAAAGTGTAGAAATGCGTGGCACTCCAGTCAACAACTGTTTCAAATGTCGCAGTCCAGGAAGCATTGTCTGTGACAAGTGGTCGTCGACTTTTAGAGTTTTGCACAGGGGAGGAATTCCACCTTTTGCGAAAACACTGAAAAAGAAATCCTGCCTCCGAAAACGGTCAAGAAAGGAATTCCTCTTCCTCCGACAACATTTATATTTTTTAACGATTGCAAATGAGAAATGGGGTTTGAGAAAAAAATTTTTTTCCTGAAAGTCGTTATGTTGTGTAAATGGAATAGAGCTGGGCTAAGAACCAGAACCGTTAACTGCACGTAAAGCACTACAAACATGTCGAAACAAATGTTCTTGTTCAATGCTTTGCTTATCTGCGATAGTTTTCTTTTATTCCATTATTTTGCTATTTAAGACATTTTCAGTTATTTAAAAACAATAATTCTTCACTTCATAAGCCCATGTTTTTATACATGTTTTTCGCAAGAACAAACTGCGCACCAACAGATGTGGACAATCTTTTTTCCAGATGATTTTGAGACACGTCATACTGGTTTGCAAGGAGGGTGCTTCATATGCAAATTTTGTTAATGGTTGATCTATTTACAATTTTTTCTTGTCGCTAAAAATACATTAATATGATTATACGTTACAAAAAAATTTACAAAAAACAACTGCCTTTAACGTAGCATGAAAAGGTAATTTCATAAAACAACGTCTTTAAAAAGCAATCATTCAAACAACTGTTTCAAATGAAAACAAACAAAACAACAGAAAACAGGGAAACAGACAAATTTATTATTTAGAGAAGTATTTTTGCCAAATAGTTTTATTTCACTGCCTTTTTCTAAGAAACATTGTTCTGATGACAAAATGTTAAGCATATACGTAGGAAGCCCTAATTGGAAAGTGCCATAAAAGGCAGTGGTGCAGTGGTAACGTTTTAGCAAGGGTAACGCAAAGGCTAAAGACAAAAGACCTTTTCACTACTTTTTCATCACGAATATCATATATCATATAACATCTCCTACAAGGCTTCTCCAAGTGTGAAATTGAAATTAAACTGTGTATTTAAAATATTAAAATGTGCTTTTAAATTCAAATAAATTTTTAAAAGATAGCAAGATAAAAATAAGTAATAACATCCATGTATGACGGTTATTTACGATATTTAAAAAGTAATATAACTTCTGGACCGTTTTCCTAGTTTCCCCGTGATCTATTGTTGTCTGTAGGTCGACGTCTGTAATCGTCAACAAAATTTGTATTTTCGGAGGAGGACAAATTCCTTTTTTGACCAATTGCAATCGATAAACAATTTTTGTTTTGGAAGGAAGTAGAATTCCTTTTTCAGTCATTTGCAAAGGTGGTGGAATTTCTTTTTCAATGTTTTCGGAGGAAGTGAAATTCCTCCTGTGTGCAATTCCAACTTCTCCGCACGTGGCGTTCACGATTTGAAATCGAGGCAATGTTCGGGTGTCAAGTGCCACTTGCTTTGATCTGAAAAATATGAATTTTTACACCCTTTTTTCCTTCTTTCTTGAGATGATTGAAATTGAGAGACGAGATAGAAGAGAAATGCATCATCAACTGGATTCGGAAGGCAAAAGGTTGAGTTAAATGAAGGCCTTTGTGAAGGCCCTATGCCAGCAGTGGCATGAAGGGCCGATGATAATGAGGAGGAGGGGGTAGAGGAGGAAGAGAAGAAGAAGAAGAAGAAGAAGAAGAAGAAGAAGAAGAAGAAGACGACGGGAGAGGTTGAAAAGAAGGGAGGAGGAAAAGGACTGTTGGCCTCACAACATGAAGAAGTGCTTTTTGTAATAAAGGATTGAGAGAAAAAAGACAAGATTACCCGTTGAAAGGAAAAGAGTATCAGGTCACATTAAATGGGGTGACTTGAAAAAAAAAAGAAAATTAACAAACAAAAGAACAAGGGGAGAATAAAGACAAGAAGGCTGAGCTTCCTTGTATTGAGTATTTAATTTTTTACATTTTTCTGTTTTTCATCCACATCTGTTTATTATAATCTGTTATTTTGCATTTTATAACATGGAGTTTCGATCTGGAAGAATGAGGTTACTCTTGCATAACTATTTCCGGTCCTCAAGCAAGGTGAAGTACCTGTTAGGTCTCCCCAAGACCAAGAAATACAGGGTTGGTATCCGGCGGGGTCTAGTCTGTGTAAATGGGTAGGAGGAACTCTTTAGCCTTGTCTGGAAATCCCTCTGGTGATGGTGCTCAATAAATACACTGGTGATGGCGCAACCTAAAATTCAGTATCCTCAAATGAGTGTGAATGGATAACGAAATTGTTTCAAATAAGGGCGTCAATGAGGCTGAAGCAGAATGCGAAAGGCTTTCGTCTGGCAGGTGTCCAATGGTACAGTAGCATGGATCCGGTCGTCATCAAGCTACTGCTGCAATGATGACAAGACGAAAGTGGTCCCCGGGTGATAACAGAATGGTTATGAAATGTTATTATGAAAGTGACCCATCTAAGGATGGATACCGAAAAAGAATGTAACAAATTTTGGCTTTGCATGTTCAAGTTTCCTGTTACCGAGCAACGACTCGTGGATCAGACTAACCAGATTTGGAAGAAAAAAATGAGTAATTTGGAACTAGAGTAGATAAAAGGAATGATAGATGAAGGGAAGCAATTGAATGGAATTAGTGACAACGAATACCCGGAGACGAAAATACTGAATGATCAAGCTAATACTGATGCATAAGTGCATACAGAAGACACAATCAGGTTAAATGGAAAACTGCAGTAAGTTGATGGAAGCGTTGTGTTACCAAAAGATAGAAGAGATTTTGAAAAAAGATAGTATTAGACTACCATCATCAAGAGGTATTGAAAGAAGTAAACTGAAACATGCTGCACACACAGTGAATGGTTTGTTAGGCAAGATTGTAATAACAAATATCACTTCAACAAATGACCTTATTTGTGCTAGCTCCGTGATTGTGAAGGAAATGGTAGGAACAAAGAGTAAAAAACGATACAAGCAAACAGCCATGGTGGAAAAGAAGACTGGAATAGCAAGTCATCGATTTGAATCGGGACATCGACTTGAAAGAGTACATGCGATGATGCAGGAAAATATAATCTAACAGAAGCATGCATATGATTCGTAGAATCTTTATAAAGTAAAGAAAAAAGGACTAGGAGTCGTACGGGAAGAAGTTAAGCAAAAAAATGCAGCAAGAACTACTAAAATTAAATGGTGCAGTGATCAAAGAAGCTAATACTTTCAAAACTGAATGTTCTGAAATAACCAGAAAGGATTTTATCAGAATGTCAAGTGTGGTGAAACACAAAAGTAGTTTCAAGGACCTCACTCGGAACACAGTAGGGATTTCAGGTCTTTAATCTGGAGCAAGAGGGTGGAACATAATAGGCACGCAGAATTGCTGGAATATTTAAAAAGGGGGGTGGAAAGGCAAGGAAAACTGGGAATGGTTGAAATTACTGAACAAAAAATAAGAAAATTCTTACAAAGGTTGACGAATTGGGAAACACCAGGACCAGATATGGTTCAAGAATGCTGGTTCAAATACATCACGACTATGCACCAGAGACTAAAGGGCAACCTTCCAGATTGCTTAAAAGAAGGAAGAGTACCAGAATGGATGACAAAAGGGAAGACAGTGTTGATAAAGAAGAATTTATCTAAAGAAAATGGCTTCAGCAACTACAGACTGATAACATGTTTGCTATTGACTTGGAAAATCCTCATTGGAATAATAGCAGAAGAGGATCCCGAGGAACTGGAGATTTATTATACATCGACAACAAAAAGTTACTACAGGAGGTCAAGAGAAGAAGTAAGAATCTAGCGATGACATGGATTGATTATGTCTATAAACTCTAGGAGTAAATGAAAAAATCAAGATAATTGTGAACGAAAGCATGAAATCTTGGAAAGTTGAACTGACTTATGGAAATGACGTTCTTGGTGAAGTGAAGCTTGAGAGAGGCATATCCCAGGGCGATTCATTGTCACCTCTATTGTTTGTAATGATACTCATCTCACTGAGCCATATATTAAGAAAAGCAAGTCCAGGTTACGAATTTGCTAATTCTAAAGAAAATATCAACTATTTGTTATTTATGGATGACTGGAAACTGTATAGCCAAACAGAGAAAACACTTGATACTTTGATCCAGACAGTGCGTATCTTCAGCAACGATATGAAATGGAATTTGCAAAAGGAAACTTGGGATTTTGTCCGAGATTGCCGGAATGGGTGATAGTTATTATTTCCACATCTTGATGTTTATCCCTTACCAAGAATTGATGAAACTTCGAAGGCAATATCTCAGTAACCGCTTTTTACCATTATCGGTTTATCTAGAATTAATATCCAAATTGAGTACACTGCATTTGAAGCTTAAACAAATCTTTATCGATTTTCGAGGATCTCTATGTGTGCCACTAACCATGTTTTCCTTTTTCAAGATTTGATGAATTCATTTATTTCAAATAGATAACTAAATCGAAAATTTCTGTATCCAGACGATAATACAGTTTCCGGAATAAGAACTCAAGTTCAAGATGAAAAAGAAAAGTTTTATCGGTCTTGTGTATAAATACGGTTTTAAACTCAAATCCAAAATGCTAGATTTTAAGCTCACTGCAATTAGAGTCTTAAGTCATTTTAGTGTCTACGGGTCTACAAAGCCTGACCCTGATAGAATAATTCAATTTCTACAAGTCCCTATTGTAGATATCAATATGTCTTTAAAGAGATAGATGAAAATTATCTAAAGCCTGCCTGGGGTCACAATATACTTAAAAAGATGATACATTTTCTATGGAAATGGGCGCTACTGACACCAGTATCGTAAAAGCAATCTTACAAGATGAGAAATCAGCTGTATTCTTCTCTCCTAACCTTGTTTCTGCTTAAAGTTATAACCGATTATTGAAAAAGAAATTATCGCAATTGTTGAGCAATTGTTGGTAGTTTTACTATCTTGTCTCAGGTCCAGTCATCTGGAATTATCTTGCCTTCCCATATACCTGAACACAAGCATCTTATCCAGCTTAGGTGCCTTCCCGTCCTTCAAGGATTTAATAGCAGATAAAATTTCTGCTTTGACGGGACATCAACATTGACTTCCAGATCAATTTCTGCCGGTTGAATGTCAGCAGATTTTTTCCTTGAAGGGATCTAACTATCTCTGCTTCTGTTCCTTCTCGGTAGTCATAGTCTGCCAGTCTTGTCTTTAATGGTAGATGCACTGTTTGTTGTATACTTCTTGGATATTTTTTTAGTAATTTTGTATACATTCCCCTGGGGTTTCTGTCTCGCTGCTTTTTCTCCCTCCTCTAACAGGCCATTCAGACCATTCAGATATTCCCTCTTGCCTTTTCTAACCACCTTTTTCACCTCGCAAGTGATGTCACTGAACTGCTGGTAGAACCTGTCTCTCAACCTTCCCGACTTTGCCTCAAGGAGTTTTTTCTATGGCATCAGCCTTTGCTCAATCTCTCTCCATGTCCTATCTGTCATCCAGGCCTTCCTGCTACTAGGCTTTCTATATCCAAGCCACTGCTCAGTGCTCTTTGAGCATAATTCTACAGAATTCTGCCAGTTGCTGTACACCACGTTGTCTGGTTGAGTATGTTCTTGGTCAAGATCCTGGAGAACTTAAAACCGATTCTTTACTTCTAAAAGGCACATATTTAGAACCTCTGGCTGTATCAGTTTTTCTTGTCAAACCGCAGTAGTCTAGTGAGACTGACTGCCTGTCTTCCTGAGTTTAGAACAGCCGACACCAGATGGTGGCGACTTCTCAAATACTCTCCTCGCCAAACATGCACATACTGTAGTGACCATTTCCAGACCCCACTGATCATGATGTAATCAATTTAATTGTTGGTTTTTCTATTGGATGACCACCATGTCAACTTAGGTTTTTCTTTGGGGTGGGTGGGTTTTGGAATGGTTCGGCCTATTATCAAGTCTTTTATGCCACAGAAGTCTACAAACTGCTGACCGTTGATGTTTTTGGTGCCACAATTAAACTTTCCCATTAGTCTATCATTGTGGCTTTTGGTGCTGTCCACTTTTTCATTAAGGTATCCCATTACTATAGTTAGGCCATGATGAGCTACACAGTCTAACTCTACCTGACGTAGTCGGTATAAGAGATTTTTATCAGAGTCGTCGCTGTTATTTGTTGGTGCATAACACTGGATAACTGAGATTTGCGTCTTACTCTAAATCTCACTTTCATTAGCATACAGCTAACTGGTTTCCATTCCATCAGGGTCTTCTTTATTTATTTCTTGACAATGATGGCCACCCTTTCTATGTGTTGGTCATCAGCCCGCCCAAAGTACAAGACCATCTCCCCAGTAAGAAATGTCTGTCACCCTAAGTCCACCTGGATTAACTAACACCAAGGATATGAAAACCATACCTTCTCACTTCTGCTGTTATCTGGGAAACTTTACTAGTTTCGTACATTTTGCGTATATTCCACAAGCTCACCTTTGTTTTTGTTTGGTTATTTAAAATCGCCAAGCTTCTGCCAGATGCTTCTTTTCGGCTTTCACTCCTGGGATCCATACCAGTCCCCAAGAACCTTGGATCTCGCTTTCACCGAATATTTGGAATTTTCTTAGTTTCCGTAACTGACTTGTCTTTTTACGATTCGGAGTAATTAGTTCTGAGCCCAACTCCCAACCCCGAGAGCCAAGGTTACATGCTTAGTTTGGTTCTTCTCACATGACCTGTCCAGCATGGTTAAACCTACCAAGAGTAAGATCCCGCTGACATACCTCTTGGAATCACTAGAACATGGAAGCCACCCCGCCAGGACAAGGCCAATGTACCATAAGGTGAGCAAAAAAGAGAAGAGTATCAATACGTTTATGGGAGGAACATAAGTTAGATCTGCCTGCTTGTGCCTTAGACCAATTGAAATAATTTTTGCAGCAAGTGGAACTACAAATTCTGTGTCGGCAATTTTCAAACTAAGTCTGAAAGCTGTCTTACTGCTCTTTTATTCAAAATGAAGAGCAAATGATAAGAGCCTTGAGTACATGGTTGTATACAAAAAGTATTTTGTGTTTCTTAAAAATAGAAAAGAAAGGCTTTTTCCACTAAAATTAAAAATAATTCTCAGGCATTCAAGTTAAGCATAGAGAGAATTACAGAACTCTGTCATACTCCATAGCAAATTTACAAGGAATTTAATAAGAAAAGTAATTCCAAAATGTAAGATTTGTGATATACTGTGCTCCAAAATACTAAATAGTTTAGCAATATGGCAAATATATGATGAAATAATTCATCGTAACAAATTTGCAAGGCTCTGTACATGACATTGTTGTTCTCGTTTAGCAGTCTTCCGGAATTTTCTTACCCAACGATAGACTCTAGTTATCAAATACAGACCAATCAAGAACTTAAGCTGCTATTCATTTTATTACTCTACAACGTCCAAAATGTATTAATAGTCAAAATAGTTAATTTCCCAAATATTATATATATGACAATACATTTATTGTTTACTTAAGTCACTTACCTTAACCTTAGACCTTAGGTCCTCCAATCCCGTTCAGGATATCGGGCAGCAAGACTTCTCCATCGCCTACGGTCGTCAGCTACGGCTTGAGCGGTTCTGGGAGACAGCCCTCGTACAGTCACATCACTCCTGAATGTAGCTTGCCACGTTCTCACAGGTCTGCCTCTTCGTCTGCTTCCATCTACAGGTTTCCATTCCATTACTTGCTTCGCGTATCTGCTGGGTGGTAATCTGAGCACATGTCCTGCAAGTCTCCATCGTCTCTCTTCTACTTTCTTGTGTAATTGCCCTTGCTCTGTTCGTCTATAAATTTCTTCATTGGTGACCCTGTCCCTCCATGTAATTCCAAGAATTCTTCTCAAGTTTCGTGTGTGGAAAGCATCCAGTTTTCTTTCTATTCTCTTGGTGGTCTTCCATGTTTCACTAGCATACAATGCTGTTGAAACAACTATAGCCATGTATAGTTTAATCTTTGTTTTTACATTGATTTGTCTTGATTTCCATATATGATTCATTGTTCTAAAGGTCGCCCCTGCTTTTCCTAATCTGGCATTCAAATCTGTTTCCACCTCGCCTAATTCTGTCAAATAGCTTCCAAGATATGGGAACTTCTCTACTTCTTCGAGTGGATTTCCATTGACACTCACTTGCTGTATTTGGTAGTTGTTAACCTTCATTATCTTACTTTTTCCTTCGTTGATGCGCAAACCCACCTTCGAGCCTTCAAGTTGGAGTCTGTCTGTTACCTGTTGACACTTTGTGACATTTTGGGCTAATAAGGCTATATCATCTGCGAAATCAAGATCTGTGAGCTTTCTATCATCCTTCCATGGTATTCCAAAATTTTCATTCGTCATCGTTCTTCTCATAACAAAATCTAAACATACTATAAATAGAAAAGGAGACAATATACAGCCTTGTCGAACTCCAGAGAACAATTCAAATTCATCAGTCATTCCTGAGTTAAGTCACTGCAGGTTAGTAAATTTGATATGAAGTCCCAGGCTTGTTTTATAATCCTCATCAAGTTACTGCTTTTATTTCTTATGTTTTGATGCCTACGTCTGGTCAGCCGATTTATATCATTGGCGATTTTACCGTGCGATATCCTACATATCAATTCCTTCATGTTCCACTCAGCAGGATTCTTTTATCTTAGATTTTGCCTTCCACTTCTTCTTGATAAGTACTATTTGTCATGTTCCACAAATAAGTTGTACAAATTAGAATCAAGGAGACACTATTATTATGTTTGATATTTCCTCTTCTTCTTCTTCGTCTTTCGGCTATATCCCGTTAGGGGTCGCCACAGCGGATCAGCCATCTCAAGACTGTTCTGTTTCTCACATCAGCATCCCCCACACCAACAGCCTCCATTCTCTGTCAATCACGTCCTTCCACTTTTTCCTCGGCTTCCCTCTTCGCCTCCTACCGGGGACGTCATAATTTAGTACCCTCCTTCCTCCATAATCTGCATCACTCCTTACTATGTGCCTGTACCAGCAAACGTTTGACTCCTTCATCTTGTTTGATATGTTTAATATCTTTGAAACCAAAGCTGACAGAGGGTAGAGGTATCACAAAGGAAATTCGATATATGGCGATTAAGTGATAGCCTTAAGGATCAAGACGTCATTAAAAGTGTCATCAGCCTCTTCCAATGTATCAACAACAACAAAAGTTGTAATGTATAAGGGGCCGTACCAATGCCGTACCAGTACATCTGGTAGAATATATCTGAGAAATTAATTTATTAAAATACTAACCTAAGCATTTGGTTAATACTCATGAAACTGAACCAACAAGGGTCAAAATTATCTGAGACAAATCATGTATTTTAAAGCCTTTATGGGCCATTTATCGTGTTTACAAAGCTTGAAGAATACACCCTTTCCAAGGGATACTATGAAAGCCCATTCTTTTACAACAGCCAGTGTCTTTTCTTAAAGCTCCTACTCTGAAGAAGGTCTTTTATTACCAGTTGGTATATTACCAACAATTAAATATAATCAGCTGTACTGCTCACTTAAATTCATATTAAACGCGATCCACAGAGACGGCTGCTAAAATGATGTACGCTGCACGTAACACACTATTCCAGTGTTTTTCAGGCAGCTGAGCGTAATTCAATGATCGGGGCACGGAAGGGGCAACCTTTGCATATCAGAGAGAGGATATAAAAAGGGGTCTATGGAAGTAGGTTAAGTTGACATCATACTGGCCTTAGAAGGTACAAAGGCAAAGTACATGAAATCAATTTGTTTTATCATTGAAACTACTGGAGGTACTCCTTCCAAAATCCATGGTTAGTATGTTTGGTAACATAAAAAACGGGTGGCTTGACAACATAGAAAATAATGCAGGTAAGGCATTTTATGCATCTTTATTTCTCAATTTTAAATAGGATACAGCTTTTTAAGGAATAACATTTAAAACTTCATTTTTCAAGAACGTAGCAAACCAAAACCATCCCATTTAATAAATAAGTAATGTAACAACAGAAAAATAAATAATAACACACTCTTTGGGCTTTGCCTGAATAAATAGTGAGGATTATGTGTTTGGTTAGCAACTTACCATACAAAAAACGTCCTGCTACAGAATCGTCAATGAATTCAAACATTTATCAAATTTTGGGTGATGAGGTTAGTACAGATGGTGGAATGCATCCTGTGACGAGAAGAGGTGAAAGTTAAAAGGAGGCTTCTGCTCTGATAATGTCCTTAGCAAAGCCCAAACAAGAGGTGAGAGAAGAAACATGGAATATGAGAATCAAAGAGGTACAAGCTTAACATCCTAAAAATCAGTGATATTAAGTGATAGTGATATTAAACTAATCCAGGGATATTGACGTTTGGCTCAGAACAGAACTTGTGTTACACTGAACGTGTGATGGCTAACAGCAGGAGGGAGTGGGTATCATCATGGAAAAAGGAAGCCAGCAACACCTTAATAGGCCAAGAGCAAGCCAACTTGAGGATTACCAGAGCGGGGTCTTTCTCCTTTTCTCATTATACGATGTTACGCACCGACAGGACAAGCTACGGAACAGGCGAAAGACTTGTTCTACAACAATCTACATGAACAGACCACCACAACATACGTTTTACTTCTCATGGGAGACGTTAATGCGAAAGTTGAAGTTGATAACACAGGGTATGATAGTTGCATGGGGAAGAGGGAGTGGGCGTGATGAATGACAACGGACAACGTACTGCTGATGTGTGTCTTGAGGAAGGTCTCGTGGTAGGAGGTACAATCTGTTAACACAAGACCATCCACAAAATGACATAGGTATCACCGAATGGTAGGACCAGCAATCATGGCACATGACAGTTTATACCGGAAAGGAAGTTTGGAAAACTCGGCATGCTAACTGGAACAAAAGATCGGAGTCAAACCTTTGCTGCAAAGTAAAAAGAGATAAACAGAGTGGTGAAGAAGTGTACAAAGCAAGTCAAGAGACAGTTTGCTGTCAATTTGGCAGCAGAACCCCAGGCTGCAGCCAGTTGCGGGGATTCGAGAACCGTCTACAAGATCACATCGACACTTGCAGGCGGACTCGTCAGCAAAACTACAGGAGTCAAAAATATGTACAGCAAAGTGTTGACAACAGATGAAGACCAACACAACCGATGGGCAGAGCATTTCAAAAAGACATTGAATAGACCGCACCAAGGTGAGAAAGTAAAACGTAGACGTATCAACAAACAAGAATTTGCTTAGGCCATCAGGCAGACTAACAACAAAGGGGCACCGACTGAGGACTGAATCACGCCAGATATGCTAAAAGCTAAACCAAGTTAGAGTTCAAAAGTACTAGTAGGACTGTTTGGTAAAGTATGGGAAGAGGAAGAAGTTCCAGACGAGTGGAAGAAAAGCGTTATTACAAAGCTTCCCCAAAAATGGTGACCTAAGGGAATGTGGCAACTGACGAGGCATAAACTTACGGTCTGTCCCAGTCCAGGTATTTTGCCGTGTCTTTCTAAATCGTATAAAGCTAGCAATCGAAAGGGCTCTTCCAGAAGAGCAGGTAGGGTTCGGAATTGGGTGAGGCTGCATAGACCAGAACTTTGCTCTTCGAACAATTGTTGAGCAGTCCATCGAGTGGAATTCATCCGTTTTTATCAATTACATTGACTTTCACAAGGCTTTTGACAGTATCCATCATCCTTCAATATGAAAGATCTTGGAGATCTACGGATTTCCGCTAAGGTCATTCACATCGTACAGGTCATGTATGATGGCAACCAGTAGTGTGTGCGGCACAATGGGCGATGAACACTTCAGGTACCTTGGTAGCTACATGTCAGCAGACAGCGACATCAGGAAGGAAACCTGAACCAGGATAGGACTTACAACTCGAGCTTTCAGTGGGTTAAGAACATCTGGCAATCAAAAATCCTACAAACGAAAACCAAGTTGAAAATCTGTCAGTCCAACGTACGCTCAGTACTTCTATACGCCTCAGGAACATGGAAAGCCAAGAAGGGGTTTGAAGGAAGCTATATTGGACACAGCAAGTCACCAACAAGAAAGTAGCAAGAAGTACCCGACTGGCCAACATTGTGGACAAAGTGATGCAGCGAAGGTGGAGGTGGCTGAACCATACTCTCTTGATTAACAAGACCCGACTACGAGGAAGACCATTAGACACCTGGAGGACTGTGGAGAAGGAGATGCGGAGGGAAACAAGACCTGGAATGAACTGAGCTGGCTTGGTCAGGACACAGGTACCTGGAGGAAGTTTGTTGGCGCCTTATATCCCCAGATAAGAAATACAGAGAATTAAGAAGTATGTACATTTTGTGATGCAATTATTCAATCTGAAAACCCATTAGTGAGTTAGCAGCAAAAAAACTTATCTTTTACCTCAGGTTAGTTTGACTGCAAAAAATCCAATGCATCTCTAAAGTGCGTATACGAGTATTATACCAATATCCACACTATATATATATATATATACATATTTATTTATTTATTTATATATACACAAATATACAGAAAAATGTATCTGAGTACATCGCAAACGTCTCATACTTAGAATTTTTCACGTTCCCTAACAAGACAATTTTGTAGATTTTGTATATTGCACATAAAATATTGAAAATGGTGTAAAGGTTGCTTTTCACGTCGCCATAAGTATTGGATCATTCTACAGCAACCGGGGTGAGATTTCTACGGTTGTGTGGAGGACTTAAAACAAATTAATAAGTCAAAAAATTCTAGAAGCACTAAGAAAGATGCTTTTTATCTACATCATGGAACACACAGATCAATAAACAGAAAAGCTCCTTTTAACGTTCGTTTACATTTTCCATAAAATTGTGGTAGGAAAGGCAGTTCTTTTATCAACAGTAAAATGCTTTGTGCATAATCAATAACGAGATGATCAAAACCTTTACTAATTATCAATATTTTATTGATCCTGGCTAAAAAAGGCGTAGTGAGCTGGATTCAAACCAAGAGAAAATTTGGGTTGTACTGAGCTGGATTCAAACCAAGAGAGAATTTAGGTTGTACAGAGCTGGATTCAAACCAAGAGAAAATTTGGGTAGCACTGAGCTGGATTCAAACCAAGAGAGAATTTAGGTTGTACGGAGCTGGATTCAAACCAAGACAGAATTTGGGGTGTACTGAGCTGGATTCAAACCAAGAGAAAATTTGGGTTG
>RDPX01000011.1:656142-680088 GCA_003991215.1 Morbakka virulenta | reverse complement strand
GATTCAAACCAAGAGAAAATTTAGGTTGTACTGAGCTGGATTCAAACCAAGAGAGAATTTAGGTTGTACGGAGCTGGATTCAAACCAAGAGAGAATTTAGGCTGTACTGAGCTGGATGCAAACCAAGAGGAAATTTGGGTTGTACTGAGGTGGATTCAAACCAATTGAAAATTTGGGTTGTACTGAGCTGGATTCAAACCAGTGCATGGGGCTCTTATTGCTATTTGCTTTACCGATGGTGTTATCGACGCTACATCCTTGAATTGGTTATTTATGCAACCTAGTTTTCTACTTGGCTAAGATAGATTTTTCGAGGTCTCTATTGTTGGTTTTCCCATCTATATCTACAGGCATTGTGGTCAACGTCCCACAAGACAACGACTTGTATTCCAAAGCAGGTAAATATTCAAATGAACAGGGAATGCGAAAAAACAAACAAACAAAAAGTTAAAAAAAAACAAAGGAGAGTAAATAAAACTAAAAACAAAAATAAGCGGTTTACCCTTATTTTTACTCATTTTTCCAACCCCAATCTTCAGTGTTATCTACGAATGACTGAAAAAAGTCACCAATTTAAATTTGCATTCAGCACCAGCGTTAAATACGTACTACATCAACTTTCAGCTTTTTAACAATTACGTGCTGACTAGCTATCCAGTTAAACGTTTATTATTTCGCATTTCGTGCGGCCAGACAGCCCTAAAATCCTGTCCTGGCTTCAGCAAGCTCACAATGAGTTTCCTTGTATAAAGAAAATTATAAATTCTGTATTGCGAACTCTTTTTATCAAACAATAATGAGTCAGGTTTTTCAAAAGTTTTACACTCATTTTCAAGCTTCCATTTGCGATAAAATACAAAAGATTATTCCTTAATGCTAGTGTTGTTTTTCCTCTGAAAAAGGGAATTTTTGTCATCTTTGCAAAAATCTTTTGGATAAATTTTCTTCTAGTTTTGTTTGACAGTTAGTTTCTTATTGAACAATGACGTCACCCGTGATTGTGTTAAACTTCTCGTGTTAATGCAAGTAGTCAAAGATTACACATGGGTAATGAATACTTAAGGTAATAATTATGATAAACATTGCAATCTACAGTTCGGATAGGCTCATGTAGAGGATTCTACCTCACTTAAACTTCTGACATTAATGTGAAAGACTATAAGAACAACTATACCTAAAAAGAACGCTGTACCTCCCCTAATTAAATGTTCAAAGGAAACAGGAAGGGGTGTACCTTCAACAAAAACTAAGAATTCAGTAGACAGGTCACAAAAAGTATGCATTGGCTTTATAACGTGAACACGAAAATGATACAAACCAGATCCTTTGAATTCCAGGTGACTTCCAGCAGAAAAGCTGAGATATGTGGATGCATTTAAAGGTGTGGTAGCTTTTGCTAGCACTACAAAATCGGAGCGACTGTTTAACTCAAATACTTGGTAGGGAAAGTTAAGTATAGTCTCTCTGCCATCTCTAACGATATAAAGTCTGGGTTTCAAAAATTCTCTTATTCTGAGTCGGTAAACTCGTCTTATACAGTCTGAGTGTTCTACCTTGGATGAAATGGTCATAGAGGAAGTGCATCCACATTGGTACCTAAACAAAGAATTAGAAGATATTTACAGTTATACATTAAGAATATTACATTATTCTATTATAGAGTATGATATACCTCACGCTTCCTTAAAACGTTTCTTTGCTAGTACATTAAAGTGATCAATAGTTATGCACATATTTCGTATACCATACCATGGCTGCCTTTTCCTTGCTCAGGTAATTTTATCCTGCTTCTTTGTAACTGGTTAGGGAGATCTAAGGTTCTGGGCAGAATTGAGTTACCCCTTAATAACCACTATTCCCAGGTCCACTCTTACCCGAGATGGTAGTACCTGCAAGGATCCCAGATATGGGTTAAGAATTTTCTCTGGGTACGACTTTAAACTATACCCGTCCACCATTGACAGAGCAAAATGGACGTTCTTAAGCAGGGATTTGGTCTTACTGAATAAATGGTAAAGTATCCTGCACTATGGCTGCTGGGATAAATGTGGTACAGCCAAATAAAAGCCCGCAATAAAAATCTAGTTAGTTGAGCACTGCAATCTGTAGAAAGCAGCAACAAACTACTGCAGTTCCCTGCCAAGAAAATGTTAATAAAAAATGACGCTAGTAAAATAGCTTTGGTGCCTGAAGATCTGCTCCTCGGGTCAGATGGAACTCAGTTTGCTACTGAGAAAGGGTGCAGCGCTTGATTGGGTAATTCTAACAATAACAAAGCTGTTGTACTAAACTCACAAGGGTATTCTATAGCTGACTCTGCAGAGAAAGAAAAACCAAAACAGCTCCATAACAATAAAAGCACGCAGTTGCAAGGTGGTATGCTATAACTATGAATCAAGGAAAGTTGGCAGTTGTAACAAAGGAAATGGACAGAATAAACTTAAACATGCTCGGAATAATTCAACTGAAATGGACAGGAGGTGGAAAATTTAGATATGGTGATCACATAGTGTATTACTCAGGACACCAACAATACAGGAGAAATAGAGTTGCTATTATTGTTAATAAGATAAAAAGTAAACCAGTGGTTCAATACAATATAGCTAAGGCCAGAATACTTACATTAAGACTTCAAGGGCATCCTTACAACATCAGCATTACACAAATACATCTACCAACCACAGTTGAAAAAAATGAAATAATGCACTTTTACAATGAACTGCAGAAAGTACTAGATAATATATCGAAGAAAGCTTTGTTGTTTTTAGTTGGGGACTGGCATTCGAAAGTCGGAAACATTGAAGAAAAAATAGTCAGTGGAAGATTTGGACAAGCGAAGCAAAATGTTGCAGGAGAACGATAAGCAGAATTTTGCATTGAAAACCAACTATTCATAGCCAACACCATGTTTTTCCAACACAAACGCGGATTGTATACATGGGCATCAACAGCTTGCAAAAACAAGAATCAGATTGAGTACGTCTTGGCTAGGAAAAGATGGAAAAGTGCGATACAGGCAGTCAAGACCCTTCCAAGAACTGACTGTGGAACAGATCATGAGCTGCTTCACGCCACTATCAAAGTAAAGTTGAATAAGAGAAGATAGCAACATGTACAAGCTAACTTTGATTTTAAAAATATACCACAAAACTTTGTAATCAAACTATCAAATCCTTTCTCAAATCTTGGATTAAAGGACACTGGTCTTGAACAGTTATTGCAGACAACAGAAGATATCTTCACTGACACTGCAGAAAAGAAGGAATACAGAAGACAATGTCCAAATAATCGACCAATTGCCCCGAAGCTGGATTTGTTAAAGGAAAAGGAACTAGAGACCAAGTTCCAAATATCAGATGGATATTGTAAAATGCAGATGAAGTAAAGAAATAAATATATTTTTGTTTAACTGATTACACCAAAGCAATGACTGCCTACAACAAGATGTGGTCTGTAATGAAAGAGATGGGAATTCCAGAATATCTAATTATCTTGATTAAAATCTCTACCATATCTAAGTAGCGCATGTACGAACAATGTGTAGTCCAACAGATTGGTTTGAAATCAACAAAGGAGTGAGACAAGGATGTATTCTATCCCCACACCTGTTTTACTTATATGGTGACATTATCATGATTGACGCAGGGCTAAATGATAACAGCATTGGCATTAAAAGCACAAGATAGAACTATTAATAACTTGATATATGCAGATGACACGATTGCAGAAACCAAACAAGGGCTGGAAAAATGTATTAGAAATGTTAAGAAAGCAAGCAAAGAAGCAAGGCTACTGTTAAATAAAAAACAACAACAAAGGTAATGAGGATAGGAGAAACTAACATCCTTGAAGTAAGTGAAGAATCCATTGGGGTAGTAAAACAGCTAAACTCTTTTGGATGTACATTAACTTTAATCACACAAAAGAAATTGGAAGGAGCCCAATGCTTGGCAGGGAAGCCATGACCAATTTAACAACAATAATGTAAGACAAAAACGTCACACTGAATAACAAGATGAGAAAAGCTAAAGCATTGATATTTCTTGCTGTCACATATGGAAGTGAAACATGGATGATAAGAAAAGCATAAATAAAAAAGACTGAAGCCTTTGAAATATCGATATGGAGAAGACTCCTAAGGGTGCCCTGGACATCTGCAAGATCAAATGAATGGGTACCAGCCCAAATACAAACAGACAGATCACCATTGACCACTATCAGAGAAGGACACATAATATGGTCACAAAAACAGAGCAGACAACAGCCTAGAAAAATAGTAATGCAAGGAGAAATCAAAGGCAAAAGAGGTAGAGGAAGATCTGCAACAAGGTCGTTTGACAACATTAAGGCACTCAAAGAAAAATGCTTACCAACTAAACAAAGACAGTAAAAACAGAGCTAAATGGAGACGGTCATGACATAACCTGGGATCGAATGGCCTGAAGGACAACAACAGCAACGACAACAACAACAATGCGCGTAAGTAGAAGGCAGACATGGATCTTCCAATTACTTTATACTATTTCATCTCGAAATTTTTACTGCATTTAGTTTCAGAGATAGATGATCAGCCAATAATAATGAACTAGTACATAATCTGTATTAAAGAAAATAACGTTGAAACTATTAAAAGAAGAGTATTGCAAAGCTGTTGCCCACCTGTCACCAAAATGTACTGCGATGTAATGCGAGAGGCAGACTAACAGGAAAGAAGCAACTGTATAAAAACACAGACCAAAGTAATACTACGATGAAAAACAAAAAAAAATTAAATGTAGAGAAAAGAACTTACGCGATACTGCATGTCTTGTGGTTAATCATACGGCTTTAAAAACAGGACTGTTGGGCAATGTGCAAAGGACTGTTTTGAAACAACTGAAGTATGTTTAACACGTTCAAGCGAGTGCTAGGCATAATTCATCGATGAAAATTTCCTCGATAAAAATTGACGAACGTTACACTTTCTGAAGAAACTTTCAGCCGACGAAACAATTAAGGGACGAGAATAATTAGCCGAGAAACTTTTCGCCACTTTTTAAAATTTCTGTTTTTATTGATGTTCGACATATTTTAGGCCAGTTATTATGAATAAAAAGGATAAGTTTCGAAAATAAAAATTTCAGTCTCCTAGTTATGGCTTGGGAATGCTGCCTTTGTGCAAGTAAATAAAGAATGAAAATATAAGTCATCCAAGTTGTTATAAAAAAAAAAGTAATCTAAAAAAATTGATCCCTACAGTTGTACATTAAAAATACGGAAATCTTTCTTTACAGTCTTGGAAACTGTAAGTCGTATACCGATAGAAATACTTCGTCAGGTTCACTTCCTCCTCCTCACTGAGGGTGATAAGGTATACGGAAAGGATTCCTCCATCCAGTACAGCAACCAGCGTTCTGCTGGTGGGCTTGAAATTTCAATTCAGAACTATAAAATTACGATAGCGAACCGAAATGTATCATCGAGGTTGAAGAGCATGACGAGATTGTATCTAGTGTATTTATAGGAGCCGTGAAAATCGAAAAGGCTGAATGAATCGAAAGCGATAAAGTTAAGGACAACGAGAAGACAAAGACATTGAATAGACATTGATTTTGACATTTACATGTCAAAATATGAGAAAACCACCAGATTTTCCTTTTTCCTTTTAATTTTTTTAAAGATTATTAAATTTCGTAGTCGGTTAAATGTTTTCGTCGGTGAAAAGTAACGAATTTTCTCCTGTTTGACGAAAATTTTACTTTTCGTAACTAATAAAATAAGGAAACCAAAACAGGAATCGCCTGATGCAGCAATCTCAAAATACTTAAATAACTTGCCATTGACAGGAAAAGGGTTTGTGAAAAAAACTTTCAATAAACCCTTCATTTAGAACTTTAAAGTGTATTCAACCTATACCGTGTTACCTTCTCATTCTTTATTCCCAGTTTTTGTTCCCAATTTCTTGTTTATGCTTAATTAACTTCATCTCAAATATGGTTGGATTTAAATTTTATATTTGTGGTTAATATTTCAGTTTTTTCAGCATGCATTCATAACAACGATATTCGAATTGATAAAACAAAGAGATTCGGTTTCGACTCGCTAGGGGTGACATGGGAACAGTTTCTCACCGCTGGGGATTGTATTTCATTACTGTTGACCTTTGATGGTACTCCCAGATAGCAAACATGTAGAGCATCGGTCTTGTGATGATAACCTTCCAAAACCAACACTATTCCATATCCCGTATGAAATATCGGGTTGTACTATCCGAAAGCCCGTCCCATGCATCGGTTTCATCTACATCCTGCTGAAGCTGAGATAATTCCTTTTCATAATAGCCTTCAAAAATATTAACCAAAGCCGTACCAGTGGCGATCCCATCGACACCAAAGCTCTTTTTCAAAAAATTCTAGTTTCTGTCTTATGAACTCGTTTACCTTTGCTGGTAAAATTCAAAACTGTTCGGTGATTTCAGCAGATTCGGTTACGTGTTCCTTTGATATTAAAAGTCTATTTACAAATGTTCCCTTACAATGGTCATTAGAATTTGTTTTAAAACCCTGTATTACCAAAACAGTGAATCACTAGCAATGGAAAAGAATGTTTGGGAAGCATTAATAAATCTTGAGATTAAATCAGTTGAATCTAGGTTAGTTTTGTATCAACAAATTGACAGTACAGCCATGGGCTTACCACAGAGTCTGGCTTTGATTAATATTTTTAAAGCTCTTATGAAAAACAATAATCTGATTCAACACCAAATGCAGGTTTTTAACTAATAGATTCGCCGATGACAAATTTTTTATATCTAACAAACAACAAGACTGCACTAAATTTAACTTCTTAAGTAAATCTTCATCCATCATTAATCTTTAATACTTAAAAAGAGTAGGATGGTTGTTTACCGCTTGCAGATATTTTAAAGGAATCTCCCACCTCTTTCAAAACTAGCGTTTCGCAGGGCAATATTCCCTGGACAATATATACGGTGGAGATCAGTCAGCCCCACGCAGTTCAAAATTGGACTCGAAAAACGTGCTGTCGAAATTTGATCTACTGTCAAGAGAAATAGACAAAAAACTATAAGGCAAAACTAAACCTATGACAACATTTTGTTGAGTAGAATCGTACAACGGTGTGCCTCGTGTAAAACACCGTACTGTATAAAATATGTCCACATTGATTGACTATCTCCAGCTGAAAGAACAACGAAATTCAGCTGTCCAGCTGAATAAAACATATGGAGAATATTTTGTCCATTCCTGTCGATCTACTGCCCTATGCATCCTACTTTCTGTCTGATGTGAAGTCTGGAATACACTAGGTTTATGTAGTAACCCAATTTTTCGTAAACACGCATATTTCCTGGCTATTTACTGGTGTTATATTCAAATAAATTATCTGTGGTACAAAACTTCAATACCGCAATTAAAATCACTCTTATTTTAGTCGAGAGCTTTTTCGCTCGCACTCGACTGAGCCAAGAAGCCAGAATATGAAAACACAAGTCAAGTCCGTTTATCAATACAGAAACCCAAGAAAGGATTGAGGAAGCCGTTTACTTTTTGTGATGGACTGAAAAAACAAATGGGTTTGATGAAATCCCGCTACTTTTCGACTGACCGTTCAAAACAATTGAAGGCCATATGCAAATTCTCTATGTTCACAAAGATGAAGTGATGGAACTTGAATATGTGGTGCTCCCAATGCTTCGAAGTGACCGACACACCAAGCTCTGGCAACAATGAACTAATTTATTTCGGAATTTTCACTCCATTCGCGGTTCAGCAATAAATGCTGTGCTACAGCAGAATCACAACTGACAGGTTAACATTCACTTTAGCAATGTCTTTTAGGCTTTAGTGGATTAGCACAAGACTCTTCTCTCTAATTACTATACAAGTGTAGTTTTATTCAATTGATCAACCTTAAGGACGTACGGTCTACGTACCTAACACCACCTCGGCACGTAATCTCATAAGAAACACACTTAAATTTATGTCAGGTTAGACGTCCTTTTTAGATCCATCAGAAACTTTTTGTGGAGTGAATATTTCTTTTAGCTGCTACATAAACCGTGTGTATTCTTGTCTTCTGTTCAGATAGATAGCTCAATAGATAGTAGACAGGACTGAGCAAGATATTCTATATCTGTTTTATGCACTTCCAGGGAACTGAATTACATTGTTCTTTCATCTTGTGGCAAATGATTGAAAGTTCTTCAGTTTGTCATAGGTTTAGACTGCTTTACATTTTAGTTTGTTTACTGATGTGAAAGGTTATCAAGGTTATTTTTTAGCCATTGAACCCAAAGATTAACTGTCGTCTCAAAATTCAACTTCACTGTAAATCTGTTACATATCCTGGCACCTGACTATAAAAATCATAAATCCAACCAATTCCTGACTTTACTGTCGGCTAAGATTCTGTTGAAAAACTGATTTAGTAGTGGCAGTTGCGTACTAATTTTAAGTGAATGTAATGTTTATAACCTTAATTTTTTTGCTTTACACATACAAAAAGGCATGAAAATTCTTGACTTTACGAAATCAGTGGAAACTACAGATACAGAAGCTTTACGTCTCATCAGTCGTACGCTTTTTGCCGAGCTTAGTCCTTGGAACCATATTTCTGGAAAGGTGTAAGATATACTGTTGATATGATGACTTTTTTTGTTGGAAATGGATTGTTTCTTTTATTTCTCTTGTTATGGTGTTGGTTTCCTTGCTATAATCTCTTTATTTTCCCAGTCAAAGGTGTGATCTTGTGCCCAACAGTGTTTCATGACCCTTAATAGCACCTTTTTGAACACCTCTCTTGTACTTCTTTGATCCAAGGAACGCTTCGATCACCAATGTAGGAGGCAGGAAAGTCCTTGTAATACAGTAAACTATATAATTCCTCTTTTCAAGTCGGATTTGGTCCTTTGAATTTGATAGTATCTTAAGATGTATGTTGTTAGCTAAAGTAAAAAGCTTATCATCACTCATGACATCATAAAATTTCTTTCTACAAAAAGATATCTTTTGGCAAATAACCAAAAAAATTGCATTAATAAGTCGGTGGGTCGGTAAATATGACGGTATTTATCTACCTACTTGGGAAATAAATTTGAAATAATATTAAGCAAAACTATGACAATAAAAGATACAATAAAAATAAAAATATTAAAATAACATGATATAAAATTGGAAATAAGACACAATTTGTGCACTAAACATATAGTTTTAATCTCTTCAGTAATAACCTCTCTAGTCGCTGCTGTGATACCCTAGAATTGTAAAAGAAATCTAAAATTATTAAACCCTGATAAAGTTGATCATACCTGTACTTTTTCCTTCTGCATTGTTTCATTCTGATCATTCCCCTTGTTGCCTGATATCTTCCTCGGTAAAGGTTCTTTGAAGGGTCTGCATTGTACAGATTTGATGTCATTGGGATAGCCTTTCCCTGCTTCGAAGGAGGCTGATAGTTTACCGGAAGTGTTTTCAAGCGAAGAATTCCTTTGTTGTCAACTGGATTTTCGTTAAGCCAGACATCATCAGCATAAGTATTTGGATACTTAAAAATTAAATATTTTGTAACAGGGCATTGTCCGTATACACGATAGTGTGTTATTTGCAATGGACACAGACTTGGATTATGGTTAACATGAAGGGAAATGGTAGTAATTCCTATCATAAAGGGTTCCTTTCGGAGGTAAAGATTGATTTCACTTCCTTTTATTGTTCTATTGTGGCGAATGTCCATTCCCACCAAGCGTTTGTTTTCTACAGAAATAGATACAGCTTGAGACAACTTGTAATTCATAGTATGATTACGTAATCGAACCTCGATTTTAAATCGCGTTGTTTCGTAAATATCGAGGTAAATACTTGTTGACGCTGGCTCAATGACTTTTAATTCTAAAGGACATAAGTCTCTACCAGTAAACACCTTTGTTATGTTGTCGTTTGTAAATTTGTATGATACGTTAACCAGCCCAACGTCATGTCCTTTGGGATTAGTTACAAATGACCATTCATTGGGTTGTAAGCTACTTCTTAAAGATTCCTGGACATTAAGCATAGCATCGAGACAAAAGAGAAAGGGGTTGCCATATAAATCTGTATTCACTGCTCTTTTAGTGCAGTTAACCTGATTCGACTTTCCAGAAGTTAGTCGGAACAAACATTTTCCGATGGTATAATATAAAAAGAGGTCTTTCCCAATCGCCCATGTCAATAAATGTGAAGTCCATAAATAGGGAATTCTGGTCAATCCAGTGGGTCGACAATAGCTTTCGTCAATTCTTTGTAAACTTAGCATGTTGACGTACATCCAAACCTTTAAAAAAAAAGATAAGGTTTTACAAGCTCTAGTTTCTCTTTTTCAATGGAGCTTCAGGGAATGGTATGTACGAGTATATTTGCAAGTATCAAAGCCTGCACTTTTCAAATTACATTTAAATATTTTTCAAAACTATTTCCCTACAACGGTCGGTTATTTCTTACCTACACAAGGACTATCCAACTGGACGGCTCATTGGTATCATCGCCAACGTTGTTGTCTTGAATACCTCTCGGCATAGGGTTAGTGTGCGGGCGATATGACGTGACAGAAAAAAAAGCTATCATAGTGAAGATAAATGGTAGGGTAATAAGCCCTGCCTTGTTGTATGGTTTTGTGGTTAGGGCAGTAACAAAAGTAGGTCTAGGACGGTTATTATGGTATAACTGGCCACAGAGAACGAATGGGAAAAATAAAGTAAGAAAAATATGGCAAAAGCAAGTGGCGGAAGGAAGACAAGAAAAAAGACAATGCAATCCTTTGGTGGATAACGTTCTGAAAAAGATAGACCTAAAACGACTGAAAACAAGCCATATTTAATTCATGAACTACAGCAATAAGTCGAAACTGAATCCCGAGCTTACCATAATCCTGGACAACAGCGATGTAGATAATGGAGCAGAAGACCAGTACAATGTCAGATCGTCGAGAAAAAAGTTTATTCTCGCTAAATTCAAAACTTAAAGTCGTTGGTTACAGAACCACTACTTTTTTCCTCTTCCTTCAGAAAAAATATTTTCGTTCTGCATTTTATTGCCTGATCAAGTATTATCTTAAGCAACTGACCATTATCTGTCGTTACACTTACTTGTAGTGTACTCGCTATATTGAGTTTTCACCACTGAATCTGCCTACCATATATATCTTTCAAGATTGTAATCATTCCAGCTGTAGTGTATAATTCGTAGAGAAAACTTTATTCAAACTTATGTGGTAAACCATGATTAGACGTCCTTGTAGCTTCATAGGTCCAAATCCTGCTGCTATCTTGTCTTATCGCTAAAATCTGGCATTTCTTAGTCTTTTCTATAGGTGTTATCATTGGAAGTTTTTAATGAGCTTTCCTCCCTGGTACCATCTTAGTTTTTTGCTTCCGGTTTGACTTGTTTTTCTCAACGTCTTTATCTTTATCCAGTAGTTTCTCCTCGTAACAAATCTCTCTATGATTGTAGTTTTTTTCCCTCTGACAACTAGGTTGTGGAAATCTTTGGATTCTAAGTGCTTCCTAAATCATATAGCTTGAGTATTTTTAAGTCTAAGCTCGACTCCTGTTCCTTCGCCAAATTCTTTTTCTTTCTTTTTTTTTCAAAGTTACGTATACTTGGTGGCTTCATGACTTGTACGGTTTGTAACCATTAAAAATTCAACATTAAGAAAACCAGACTGTGATAAAGGGATCAGCATCTCGCAATATGCAGATGATGCAACAGTATCTCTATACTAATCAAAAATCCTTAGCCACTACTATTTGTCTCGGTATATGAAAAAGCCAGTGGCTCAAAACTTAACTTAAACAAGACCAAAGCCCTTGCAGTGGATGCAATACAAACAATGTCACCATCTGGTGATAGAGGGGGTCTCAACAGCAACAATCCTTGAAGTTTCCTTTGGACATTCAAGAGAAATAACAGAATACCTAATCTGAGTGACTGACAAATGAAAACCAGGTCGGATGTGTCGACCAAACCTTTGCTTTTATTTCATAGTGAAGTTCTTATTTTAAACAAATTTATCATCTCTAAATTAAACCAAATTCCATCAATTCTGCCAATTCCGTATTTCTTCCAATAAACACCACGGCATTTATTGCATAATCTAGATTTTGGATGCGGCGTTTAATACAAATGAAAAGTAGGATTAAAAAAGATAAAAAGAGACTTTAAAAAATGTTCTCTTTTCCCAAAAATACTTAAGAAAAGATTGTGTTAAAAAAGCTTCAAAATGCTCACACTAGAAATGTTGAATAATCTCAATGTCACTGTCTCCGTCAGAGTCCTCGTCTATGATATGAAAGCTTTCATAGCTTTCTCTGACGTCAGGTTCGAATATTTCAAAGGAGTTTTTAGAAGAATAATCTTTATCCAGTGCTCCTTTGCCTATTTCAATAAGGCAGCAGCAGTCGAACAAGACGAGACAATATTTGTATTTATCTTTAATTACAAGAATTTTGTTGATAAAAAAGAAGTAAGACTCGTGTATACTATTCGTTATTTCTTGTTTGGTCTGTTTTCTAATAAACGCCGCTTTTAAAAATGCGGCTTTCATAGAGGCCGGCGTTTATTAGAGGGCAGCGTTTTTTAGAGGAAATACGGTAACTATAAAAATACCTTGGTATTCAAGTATGTATTATTCTTGTCTAGTACCCATGTCACTTTTTAATGCTGTTGTTAAAACAAGTGAATGTTTTGGTTTGCAGATTATTACAATTAAGCCAAAATGTATGGTAATCTCAAAAGCACTCTCTGTTTCTAAGTGTAACCTGCAACATTGAAGCCCACCACCTAAACATGTGAAAACTTTTAACTATCTTAGATCAATGATAACTGTAGATGCATTTTGTAAAAAAGAAATAAAGATTAGAATTTGTTTGCTTTGTATGTTTTCAACAGGTTGAGGTTCCTCTTTACAGAAGTAAACTCTCAATAAAGATCAGATCTCCCCTCTGAAAGCATATATCTTGTCAACATTCCTCTATTGTTGTGAGTTACGGACACTGACAAACCATACTGAAGCAGCAGAGATGTCATGTTATCACAGGATGTTATTCATCTCATATATTGGCAGGGTCAGAAATGATGATGTGCTAAAATGAATAGGAAATAAGTGTGAATTGCTAGAAATGCTAGGATTAGGATTTGTGGGACACTCAGTGAGAAAGAAAGGGCTGGAACATTTAGTTCTCTCTGGTATGATATGTGAATAACATGCAAGAGGAAGACAAAGGAGTACATATCTGCAGAATTTTGGGAATAATGCAGATCACCTCCTCTAGCTCGCTTATGACTGAAAAGCATATCATAGCTTTATTCGCCAAGCTCTGCATTGATGATGACACTAAAGAAGAAGAAGTACCCATGAATTACAAAAGCTTCCAAAAAAGGAATAAGACATACCTTTTCACCAATAACCATAAGTTTTTCATCTTCAAATGTAACAAAAATTCTTTTGGCTTTTAATGAATATGGCAGATAAAAAGGAGGTAAATCCAACTGCAAAGTTGAAATCTTCAGTTTAACAACAAACTGAGTTGGATCCTGTTAATAAAGGCAATAAAAAGTCAACAGCAGGTCTAAGCATAACAAATAGGAAATATTGCTTTCCTTTTAAATATTAAGCACATCATATGTTTGGAAATGACCACTTGTGGGAAAAGCATACAACTTTTAATACTGTTACATTTATCAAAATAACATAATGTGGTGGTGTAGTTTAAAAATAAATATTGGGGGGTTGTAATATAATGTAATAGTCTGAAAGCAGATAAAATACAAAAATATAAAAAAATCTGGTGAAAGTGTAATGGAAAGGAAACCCTTTTTCACTAGCCATCCATAAATTTTTAGGGGATATGGAAAAATAACACAAATACAATCTTTCATCTGACTCTCAAAGTTAAAATTATTTTGAAACTTCAATTCCTCTGAACCTATAACTTGTTTGTAGTTTCTAGTACAAACGTCGAAATTGCTACCATTATAATTAATATTTTGATATTATGTCTTTACCGTATGAACTGATATTTTCGTGTTCCTCTACATAAGCACACTACAACACTGTCGATTTATTCTTGTTTAGCAGAAAGAGAAAGATTGCCTTCTTCGTGGTAACTGTGCCGATTTCTTTTTACCTGTTCTTTAATAACGTGGTGACTGGGCTCAAATGGACTCGTACGCATCGAAAAAGACGTTCGCACCCGTTGCACAGAGAAAAGCATTCTGTTGATGGAATCAGCATAAACAATCAAGAAGAAGAGAAGTTAACTTTGTTTTGATATATAGCAGGAGCTTTTCTTAGATAACTGAGCTATTTTCCTTCGTGTTACAACAAAATGGCAACACTTCGTGCTCAAAAGCAATGGAGCCTTACAAAGAATGAAACTATAACCAGCTTCGAAAGCTGGAAACAGAACTTAATCTACTCCCTTTCACTTGACCCTGGCTTCGCAGGGTTTTTGGTTACTGGTACATCATGGGCCAAAACGACATAAGTCACACCCCTTCGGAGTCTTGTCGACGGTCCAGAAGGAACCACAAATCGTCGCACTGCGGCTCAGAAGGTCGCTCAGCTGGATCTGATGTTAGAACAAATAGCAAACTACTGTCCCATTATCTCACGTAATACCATCACCAAAAATTCCAACTCTGTGGACAACATAGAGCAAGCTATAAGATCCCATTACGGATTTCAATCCCACGTTATCGATATTATGAACATCCATCTCAAAACAGATGAGCGCCCAGGGGACCTTTACCAACGTATTGTGGCATTTATCGAAGATAGCCTTTTACTCACCACCTCAGGCTTGACACATCATGGTGAGGTTCCGGTTGAAGATGAAGAGCTAACACCTACATTAGAAAACCTTGTTGTCTTACTCTGGTTGCATTTCATCCATAAGGATCTCCCATCTCTGGTAAAGCAACGTTATGGAACTGAGTCACGATCACGTACCTTTGCTCCCATGAGATTTCGTAAGCCTTGGCCACATTGTTAGATACCCTCCGATCAACTGAAGTGGTAAAAGTCATGCGATCCAGTGCTTTCCAGTCACGCGATCCAGTGCTCTCCAGTCACGACATTCATTCAGACAAAACCCCTAGCGTAAACCTCAACGTCAAACCACTCCTCCAGCATAGCCACTGTGCCAAGCTACCAGTAGACCACCATCAAATTACCTTAGCATGTGCTCATTTTTACCTGATTCTGATCGCAAGTTTTTGGCCCGTGCTCGCACAATTTCTACTCTTGATCCAAGTGACCCCGACTGATTCTAATGATGATGCCGACACTGAGTTTCCACATTAAGCTTCCATGATTACCATCACACCCTCCATGCGAAGCGAGCAGATTAACAAGCCACCTACAATAAAAATGTATCACAACCATCACACTATTACTTTGACTTTAGATTCCGGTGCAGAAGCCAACATGATCAGAGAATCATCAGGAAGAAGGATTGGCGCCCACATTGGCGCCAGCTCTCAGACAGCCATTCAAGCTGATGGGGAAACATCGTTGGCAGTGATAGGTGAAATCAAACTCCAGTTGACACGTGGCAGTTTATCATTTCTACAAGAGGCCCTTGTTGTAGAAGACATCGACTCGGAAGTTCTTGCCAGTGTTCCATTCATGATCGCAAATGATATATCCCTTCGCCTCATCAAATCAGGGATTGTTTTTACTGATGGCAGCACATATATTTACCAAACTACCGGCTCTTCAAAGAAATCGCACACCACCCGCAATGTCAGGACAGACCTATTACGAGCTCAGGGTACAACAATTTGGCCTGGTGAATACAATGAGCTTGATATACCACCGGAAGTTGCTAAATATGACACTCCATTAGAACCCAGAGTGAACAGTCAATCATACGAATCCATCTGGGCCCCATCCACGCTCATCAAAGCCGTTGCAGACAAGGTCAAAATACCAAACATGACTGATCTACCCAAAGTCCTGAAGAAAAATTAGCATATTTCCCAAACTATTCCCGTTACCAATGCAGATCTGACAACCTCAGACTCGCCTACCATTTCCGTCGCCCCACCGCCAGAGGCTAGTCCAACTCAGTTCATTATTGACGATCAAGACCAGCAATTACCAAGCAGTATCCATAATAAATATCAGTGGGTATTCCAATCACATTTCAAAGGATACAATGGCGCATTTGGCCCTACCTCCGCTGTTGTTAACATGGGCAAAGCTGTGCCTCCACAACCAAAGGAAAGAGTTCCTCAGTATGTTGGAGAGAAGCTTATTGAATTGCAACAAAACTTCGACGAACTCGAAACACTTGGTGTTTTCAGCAGGCCAGAAGACCTTGACATTGTTGCGGAGTATCATAACCCATCCTTCCTGGTCAAAAAACCTTCTGGTGGCTACCGACTAGTCACTTCTTTTGATGAAGTTGCAGGTTACTTAAAGCCTTAACCTGCACTCATACCTGACATCAACGCCACCCTGAGAACAATTGGGCAGTGGAAATATCTGATCAAGACCGATTTAACAAAGCCTTTTTACCACGTACCTCTCGCAAAAGAGTCAAAGAAGTATTACGATGTTGCCACACCATTTAAAGGTGTACGAATCTATAACCGATACGCAATGGGTATGCCAGGTTCCGAGATCGCTCTGAAAGAGCTTTTGTCACGCAGACTGTCATCTCCCGCAAAATCACAACTGTTCTGGGATGGCTATGGTCGTGCAGCCAATTCACAGCATCGCCACACACAATTGCCACCCTCTCCACCTGTAGCCGCTCCAGCACTGTTAGAGCCCTCTGATCATTTCTCCCTGCCAACAAGTCCCTGACAGAGTCACACCTAATTGTTCTTCCTTTCGGTCACCATTGAAAAACCTTATCACTGGTAAGTCATCACAGCAAATTAGCATCATAACAGAATCAACAGAGCAGGCATTTACAGCTGCTCAGTGCCATTTCCACAATCATAAATCCGTCACTATTCAAAAACTGGAGGACCAGTTATGATCAGTCACTGATGGTACTGTCAAATCAGCTGGAATTGAATCAACACTGCGTGTCCTTGAAAGCGGAAAGGTTCGTATTGCTGGCTACTTCAGAGCAAAGTTATGACAATGACAACACACCTGAATCCCATGTGAGATTGAGGCACTCAGCATCACAACATCTCTCCAACACCTCAGTCCATATATCTGATGGCAGATTTTGCCAGCAGAAATGCCACGAAATGTCTTGATACTTCTTGCCAAATTTGTTCTTTTACTAATGAGCTTCAAATTGCCACTGTGAACTCAGTACCCACTGATAGTATCAATAAGGGAACTTCAAAGATACCATTCATAACTAGACCAACATGTTATCCACACAGTCTTAATGTTGTGACCTGAGATGCATCCACACCCACCGATGCCAGGGCACCTTCTAAAAGCTAACAAATATAAAAGGTACCAAATTTTGTTACCTAAACTATGGCACCTTAGCTAAAGATGGAATGCTTGTCATGTCTCACCACGAGCCTTTCTCCCTTGTCACTGAAAGAATAGTAGTTCCATGAGGCATTCTATCTGGCCTGCTCACCAGTCTTCATATCCAACTTGACCACCCTACACAGCCTTAGCTCAAAAAGGTATTTTGTCATTATTTTTTTTTGTCCTTGATCAAGATGGAGCACTAACACAACTCAATGACAACTGTCACATCTGTCTATCACTCAGGAAAGTTCCACAGTCACAGCCACCTGAAACCTCTTCCAATCCACCACCTGTCATTGGCCACTCATTTGCAACAGATGTTGTCCATTGAAATATATAGTTCATCTTATCAGTCTGTGAAACTGTTACATCTTATAGTATCACATGCTTGATCCAAAAAATGAAGACCAGGTGTCACTCCATGATGATTTGATTAAAATTTGCATAGATCTTTGTCCACTAGATATTCCCATTCCTATTATCCAAGTCGACCCTGCCATCCATTGCCCTTGACATTGGACAAGTCAAAAGTGTCAACAAAACCAAGTGGCCAAGAAAGCAGTCCATGAGCTTGAAGACGAACAAGATCCTGAGAGACTAACAGTCAGCCCATCCTCTCTAGCCATTGCTGTCACCCCCCACAAAAAAAACAACCCACCTGCATCTGGCACCATGACCTCTCATCTAGGGAGCTACGGACCCAGCATGATTAATTGACTCACCAGCAAATTCTGCTAGATGATCATAGACTAATACAAGAACAACCCCATTCCTCATTTAGTCACTAATCAATACAACAGCCAGCAGTCACTGCCTTCTCAACCAACAATCTTCCCAGAAGGCACCCTAGTTTGCCTCCAGAATGAAAAGTTCAAGTTCCAGGCCCATCCTCGTTACCTCATTGTCCAGTTAAGCCTCCCTGCATACCAAATCAGAAAATTCATTGGCAACCAGTTATGTAATGCCATCTACAAGTCAGAAACCTTCAACTATGCCACAGTCATTCCCAAATTATCCTTGATCTGATAAAAATGATGAAGAACATTCTGTAGAACTTCAGATCCCCGATTACCAGCCAAACATCTTGAAGCACCCCATCTGTTAATCCAGTCCCAGTTTATCATCAGCCCCAGATCCACTTATGCCAGTATTTGAGGAGCCACTCCCACACCCCCTGCCTCATTCAACTGTACCAGAACCACCTATTGTAGATACAGTAGTTCTGCTAAGATCTTCTTGTGACCATCATCCACCAAAGTACCTAGAAGACAAAGTTACAGAGTAGAGAGGGGAAAAAACAGGGAAGTGATCATGTCAATATTGCCACCATTATAGTTATGATATTATGTTGTCACTGTATGAACTGATATTTTCGTGTTCTCCTACATAGGCACACTACAACGTTGTTGATTCATTCTTGTTTAACAGAAAGAGAAAGACTGTCTTCTTTATGTTAACTGGATTTACTCTGTTGATTTCTTTTCCCTTTCCCTTAATAATGAAAACTAATTTTTTAAAGTTTACACAAATTTTTTATTCAAAAGTTTGTTTAGATTTACCTAATTTTAGTATAATAGGATCTAAACTCAAAAGTTACCTTCTTTCAAATTTACTATACTTAAGTTTGATATTGGTTTATATTGATCTACCTGCTGGATAACACTAGATGTTGTCCTCTGACATAATACAGAGTATCGTGTTTAAATAAACAATGACTAATGTGACAGCACCAATAGATATAGCTACAATAACATTATTATCAACTAAACTTACCTTTACAACAGATGAATTCAAAAGAAGTATAAAAGTATCTGATATATGAATAACAAGTAAATCAAGAATATATGATCCTTCCAACCACTTTGGTAAGAATAAGGTCTTTTTTAATTCAAAGTACTTCCCCAGTAGGAAAACTTGACTTTCAGTATTGTTACAGGAAACTATAGCATAATGATAGATTGCTGCCAGTCTTAAGTCATCAAACGGTCTTTCAGTTATGGGTGCAATGAACACTCTTGGGTATTTACTTCCAGGAGTTAGTCTTTGGCTTCCAGTAACAAGAAGCGACACCTAGAAATCAACAACCCAGTATAAAACTTGAAAAAAATCCCTTTAAATTACAAAACTATAAGTTATCAGACTACATATTGCAAAAAGCAGAAACTAAACATAGACCCTGATTTGTGTTTTGCCTTGGTGATGTTAGTTAACAAGCTATCAGTAGCATGGGCATAAACACAAAGCAAGTATTTATGTAGTGTGTGGATGAGAGAGAGAGAGAGAGAGAGAGAGAGAGAGAGAGAGAGAGAGAGAGAGAGAACAAACAGACAAAGGCACAAATGCTTCTGGTTTATTGAAACTGAAAACATAAAACAAGCTATGTGCACTTAAATATTGAGATTTATTAGCTTTTTTGTCTGTTATGCAATTGGCATAACTGTAGAAATTGGCAATTATGGAACCTCACCATGGAATCAAAATGATAGAAAACTGCTTTTCTGTGGTCAAGCTGCCCTCATGTCATCCTCACCTCTGCCATTTACTGATGGAAAAAGTATATTTGAATGGCTTTATCTCTTCCTTTAATGCTATTTGGCTTTTGCACACAAATCTTCACAATTAAGAGAAGTACTAAATGAAGTTAAAAGAAACTCTCAAAGTTTCAAAACCCAGTATGTTATGCTGCTTTTACAAAAAAAACATTTCATAAAATTGTGGCACTATCACATCTTAATCTCATTGTTTTGATGTTCCACACAATGCCATATTTGACCACAAAGACTGAGCCTGTTTCAGTACACCTTTTTTCTAGACCAGCTAAAGGAGCCTGTAAACAGTTGTGTTTCAGGGATTTTAAAGCGGACCTTTCTAATCTGGGTGAACTGACCAGCACAAAGGTGTCTCTACAGTAGATAGCTACCCACTGACCCAGCTTTTTAAACTTAGGTGGTTCCTTGAAGTAACCCTTTCCATTGGATTGTTGCTTCTCAACAGGACCAGCATCCTAATCAAGGCCATGATTAACTCTTCCAAGATGAGCTTGTATACAATAAGTACCTCTTACTAAATGTGGATCACCTTGTCTGATCTCAGTCTAAGCAAGAGGAGAGTCCCTTTTTTGATGGTATAACTGCTTCTTTACTATGCCTTTGGTAAAATAATTGATGAGCTAATTGCATGTAAGGAAAAGACTGCTTAGAGGTAAAGTCAACATCATTTATGATCCTACAAAGTGTAAAACTACAAAAAGGTTGAAAACAACATAAATTCACAGGAATAAGATACCTTGTCATTGCTTTCTGTTCCTGATTCAGTAAAATTAGCAATGAGTAATGAGTCTGACATTGCAAACATGATTTGATTAGTACCAATAGTCACTTTTACTTCTCCTTGACATTGCTGCCACGGACTATTTTTTATTGTCATCTGCATCCATTTGTAAAATTTAAGTTTGGTTGTGCCAAATCCAACTCTGTATACAAATACTAGATAAAAATGAAAGGAGTTTATTGATATAAGGTTGTCTCCATAAATGACTCTTATACAAGCATAAAGTTATCTAGCTCTTACATAATGTACCTTAATTTTTAAAGCAAAGGCAAATAGCATATCAGAAAGCAAGGTTCATTTCCTTGTACTGAGCAGTATGGCCAAGAAAGAAAAAAAATATTGTCAATAAGGTCAATTAAATTAAATAGCAAATCAATTGGAGATGGGAGTACTGGTCAATGAGAGTTATTAGTATTACTTGCAGTGAACCTTTGTGACTTCCAATTCCACATCTGTATAATATACACATATACAAGTATGATACACACATACATACCTCAGTTTTAAAAATCACTAATTTTGTTATACATTGTTCATCAAGTCATCAACTAGAAAGCTAAGTTAACGCACTGTGTTATGGTTATTTTTACCCCTATTTTCTCTTTCCTTATTTTTTCTTTCCCCACAATTCTGTGCTCACAAAAAACTGAAACTCACAAAGTCAGTTCATGCTTTCAAATATTTTCTCGCTTTTTAGAGTGCCTCACGGAGCCATTTTACCATTTCTTGTAAATTTAATCTACTTTGCATATCCTAAAAAAATTGGAAACCCTCTTCAATGACAAAAGTTGTTTTAATTTGCCACATATTAGCTACCTCAATTTTAAAGACTTAGTATTTTGATATAAGTATTTTTGGTAGCTTCATTGTGTTTTGATGGGAACATACCTTTGTCATTACTTATCACTATCGTGTCTATTGTGTTTTCATGTTTTTCTGTGTAGTGCTTAATATCAAAATATGCTCCTAAGACTTAGGGTCTTTTCGGATTATCTTGAAAGCTTTCCTCAGGATATGTGATATTTCCAGTAACAGCTTCTTGATTCCATCCATGGTAATGCTTCAACAATCTGTGATATATCANTTAATTTGCCACATATTAGCTACCTCAATTTTAAAGACTTAGTATTTTGATATAAGTATTTTTGGTAGCTTCATTGTGTTTTGATGGGAACATACCTTTGTCATTACTTATCACTATCGTGTCTATTGTGTTTTCATGTTTTTCTGTGTAGTGCTTAATATCAAAATATGCTCCTAAGACTTAGGGTCTTTTCGGATTATCTTGAAAGCTTTCCTCAGGATATGTGATATTTCCAGTAACAGCTTCTTGATTCCATCCATGGTAATGCTTCAACAATCTGTGATATATCATAATTTTTTCGCATCCTTTATTATTATTACTATTATTATTATTACTATTATTAATACTGATTTTAAGTTTAGAAGTTTTTTTATTTACCTGATTCTGTACAAATGGAGCTGCTATTTCCAGGCAGAATGACGAACAAGCTTCTCCCCCGATTTATCTTCTTCACTGTGGTTCTATTATGTACAAAATTTGGACTGCTTAATGGCTCCCCTTTCAATAAGGACCTAAACACCTCGTCAAAATCATAATTTAAGGTGCCGAGTACCGTTACAGTGCACTCATTTGATGATAGTACTTCTACAGAAAAGAAAAGCATGTTATAACCTCGGTAGCTTATGTCTTTCCACTTGCTGGAAATTTCCAAGCTGTCTATTGTAACAATGCAATTGTACTTCTGTTCTTGGTATCCTTCAGCACTAAGCAAAGTACAAGAGAAATTCTGTCTTAAAACAAGAAAATTGGATACCTTGATGGATAATTGAAGGCTATAGAATGCTTTGAAAGTATTAATACCAACATAAGCACACTGTAGTGTGGAAGTCGAATTACACATATATCCGTGAAGATGTGTGACATTTGCGATGAAGGCATTTTTATATATTTGCACCTCTTGGCAGTCCAAAGAGCATGACACATTTGAGCATTTAACAAACATGTAAGAAAAATGTGTTTGGAATGATAACATATAGAATGCCCAATAAACTGCATTGCATTTTGAAAAAAAAGAATTGGTAGTTAAAGTTCTGCCCATATTATAACCCACTGTGATTTGCTTCAATCTCCCATTTCGTCAAAAGCTAAAGTTTTTCTAGGGACCTTAATATTATGTCTAAGTCCAAGAGTGAGTAATGACATGCATAACTGCTCCATACTTTTAAATTAACTTTGGGTTATAAACCTTTTCTGGAAAAAGTGGAGGTTCACAACAAAAATCGTAAACACACCTCGTCAAATCCAAATTTCAAACTTTCGCGGGATGGTTACCATTTAATAATGAAATCGAGACAACAAAAAACGAGACTAATACAACAGAGTAGGTCTGAAAAAACAGGACCTTTTGTCTGTTCCGCGTCAATTTCACTGCATGACTAAAAAATATTTTTTCTGTGTTACGGACATTACACTGAACATTTCTAACCAAGTTCAACTCACTGATTCCAAATCTGAAACCCGTTTTTCTCTAGCATGTCGGGTTTTTAAAATAGAAAATTCACATGAAAGTCACAATTTTCCTTGGAGAGAACTTTTTTTCAAAAATACATACGTTGATTCATGAAATGCAAAAAGCCTATCAATCAAATGCCACTTTTATTAAAGCTATCTGCATATAAATAAAACTTTTGAAAATAGAATATTGCATTGCGAGCAATAAATATTACAAAAAATATTATACTCTATGAAACAATAGTCAAAAGAAGTAGTCTTCATCACACTAAGCTCTTCACCCTGAATGGTAATATTGGATACGTAAAATTACAATTTCGATATAGTTCAAAAGAAAAGGCAATATAACGTAAACGGAAATTTAAGTAATGCTTGAAACTGAGTTCATACTTCAAATTGTTGTCCAAACAATACAAAGTTGGAGTCAGAATAAAAAGTTCACAATTCAAAAAATCTTCGAGTTGCTCTGTTGTGTACAGCAGTTGTGTCTCATTTTAAAAACCAGCAATAATCTCCAAGCATGGACTCGTCCCACCGGCCTTGACAGCGGTGCTCAAGTGTGGAGATGATTTGATGAAAGTGTTCACCATGCT
>RDPX01000011.1:630088-643155 GCA_003991215.1 Morbakka virulenta | reverse complement strand
AGAGGAGTTTCCTCGTTTTCCGGTCAAGCTCCTGCATCTCATCCACTCTCCACTGTACTATCCCTGCACTGTATCTGACTATGGTAACTGCCCAGCTGTTGATTGCATCTGTGGTGTTCCTCCCATTCAACTTTGACTTTAGTATCTTCCTAACCCTCCTGACATACTCTTTTCTGATCATGTCCTTCATCGTTGTTGACCTAATCTCATTCCCAGGTATTTGTACCCCTGCTCTCCAAGATCCTTTATCACCGCTTTCACCTGGCAGCTGGATTCCCGTGTCTTCTTCCTTCTTGCCTCTTTTCATCACCATGGTCGCACATGTGCTTAATCCAAACTTCATTCCAATGTCAGTGAATTGCTGCACTGTGCTGATCAAACTCTCTAACTCCCGCTTGTTCTTGCCATAAACCTTGAGGTCGTCCATGAAAAGCAAATGGTTGACCTTGGTGCCATTCTTCAGTGCATACCCATGTTTGCACTTTCTCAAAAGAACAGTTATTAATTAACAATTATTATTATTATTATTATTATTATTACTATTATTATTATTTATTAAATTTTGGTCTGAAGTTTAAAGTAAACTGCATACAAATATCTTCAACTTTACAACTCGTCATTTGAATAACACCCTTGCAACTCGTAAAAATTTATCCAAATGGAAACTCAGTCTATTTTCTTCTTGCTGTTCCTGGTTTGAGCCAGAAACCGTTCTTCATGTTGTCACTGACTCCAAGATGTACCCCCATTAAGGTCCTAAAACTTGGCGACACAGCTCAGCATTACAGTTTTTAGCAGGGGCTCTCGAATCTCTTGAAGGCTGTACAATATACGCTCATATATATGGATTCGTACTGTCGTGTATTATACCTTGATGCCTTGCGACCTGATTTGCTTCCAGTTACTCCACAAAAACAGTTATACATACTTGAATTGACGATTGCGTATGAAACAAACCTGGATAAAAATATGAAAAATACCTTCCTTTAATTTGTGATTTGCAGTCCAGGTTTTCGAAGTTTAGCTTCGTAATTCTTTCCATCAGCTCTTCTAATTTACTTGATCAATCTTATATTACTTTCAGTGAAATGTGGAACGCTTTAAATGTCGACAACAATCACGAGAGATTTCTTTCAACCAAACTTTCCAATATAATCATTCGAACTACTTACTGCATATTCGGTCGAAGAAACCAACCATGGCCAAACACTGAAGTACTATCGTTTTAATAATTTTGTTGGTAAAAGATTTAATTTTGTTAAACAAGCAGAGGTTTAATGCTTAGTGCAACTACACCGTAACCAAGAGGTTCCGGGCTCGATTCTCCGAACATGCGACTTTGGAACTTCACAAAAGAAAAAGCCATTTGTTGGCGTCAGGAAGGGCGTTCGGCCAAGAAATTCCTCACTGCCAAATCCAAGTCCCTATAAAGGGCACCGTATGAGCCCTCAAAATGGCATTAAAAGAGAAAAATAGATAAGACAATGCCAGCTATCTTGATAAGCAAAGTTTGTAATTCTATGTGTTTGGATGAGAAATAAAATTTCCATTCTTATTAATATAATAATATTTATTATTTTAGATTCATGGAAATCATAAGAGAAAATCGGGAAAACCAATGCATGCTTAATAGACAGCGAGGGTAAACAAAGCAGATGTTGATAAGGAAGGCACTCATAAATGGCTTATACATGCTAGTTTGAAGGGGAAAACAGAAGGATTTAGTGTCGTAGAACAGGATCAGAGCCTTGCTACAAACAACCATTAAAAAAGAGCATTAAAGACAGGACAAACTTAACGTGAAGATTATATCACGAATATGATGAAACCGCAGAACACCCTATGTCAGGATGTCCAGTTCTAGCGAATTCCTTAAAAGGCACGACAAAGCTCTGATCTACATGGACTGCATGATGCGTCAACAATATAATGTTGCACTGCCCTCAAAATAGGATTAACATAAACCAGGCACAGCAGTTGAAGGGAACGATGTAGTGATACTAGGGGCTACGCCAATCCCTATAGACAAGGACATTACTGCCGATTAGCCTGATATTGTAATCAAAGGCAAGAAAAACAACAAATGTATCCCCATTAACAGGTCTGTACCATCGAAGCGCAATGTCGCAAGCAAAGAAACAGAAAAATGGTTAAAATACAAAGGCCTTGACATAGACGTTGTGTAGAACTGAAATATGGAACATGACAACGACTGTTGTCTCTATCATTGTTGGAGCCCTAGGCATTACCAAAAAGCGAATGAAAGATCATTTATCAAAGATTCCTCGGAAGGTCAGTATCGACGAAAATCAGAGGATGCTCTTTTTAGGGACATCACAAATCCTAAGGAAAGCTCTACCTGTAAGCTAAGAAATGACTAGACTTTAAGCCTTAGGGCCATAGTTTGGTCTTGGCCTTTGCCAAGAAAAACACAAAAACTGAAGATACTTGATAATGGTACTAATAATAATTGTCACAGGCATGACGATAAACTGCATCCGGCTGTGGAGTTTCAAGGTGAGAGAATGAGATTACTCTTTGCCACAACTGCCTCCAGGTCACCGTTAGGCAAGGTGTTAGCCTGTTAGCCTACTCTGAGACCTTGAAATACCGGCTTGACGCCCGGCGGAGTTAACTTTGCCCCTTTCCTCATTCTGGTCAGGACGAGGTGGTAAGCCTTGGTTGGCAGTTGTCCTTTGAATAGGAAAACTCAGAACAATAAACCAACCGCAGTTGTAAATACAAGGTTGGCGTCTGAAGCAATGTAGCTGTGTCTTATTTACAATGCTGAGTCAAACAATAAGAAAATTAAACCAAATCGCTCGTCACGCGGGTGAAAAAGGAGCGCGTCATTCAGTAGGGAACCAGGCTGGTGGCGTAAAGTGTACTACTGGAACAAACTCCGCCCACCCCCAAGCACCTATGGAAGAGCTAACCTAACAAACCCTTCAACCAACCCCCCAGGATGTACATACTTTCACAAAAAGAAACCAAAGAACCAAATGGACAAGGAAGGAGTATAAACTAGTTATGGAAGCGTTCATCACAGCGCAGCTCAACCCATCAGGAAAAAATTGCACCAAACAAACTTACAAGATCTGGAGAAATGCAAGCCCCACAAAAAGACTGAACATTGATCCCAACAAGTTGGNCGTCACGCGGGTGAAAAAGGAGCGCGTCATTCAGTAGGGAACCAGGCTGTTGGCGTAAAGTGTACTACTGGAACAAACTCCGCCCACCCCCAAGCACCTATGGAAGAGCTAACCTAACAAACCCTTCAACCAACCCCCCAGGATGTACATACTTTCACAAAAAGAAACCAAAGAACCAAATGGACAAGGGAGGAGTATAAACTAGTTATGGAAGCGTTCATCACAGCGCAGCTCAACCCATCAGGAAAAAATTGCACCAAACAAACTTACAAGATCTGGAGAAATGCAAGCCCCACAAAAAGTCTGAACATTGATCCCAACAAGTTGGTCAAGGTTAAAAGAGATATCATCAGAAACAAGAGACTGACGGATGCAGAGGTTGAATCTATCAGAAGAAAGATCCAATTACCTCTAATAGAAATTAAAATGAACGAAAGCACCAGAGAACCACAGATTGAAAACAACAAAGCAGACGAACCCTAAACGACAGAAATGATTCCTAAGAAGTTTGATACAGAAAGAAACAAAGAAATAGGTGACACAAGGATTGACAACACAAACTTTAACAGAAAGAAAGAGAAACGGATAGCTACCTGGAACTGAAAGAGAACATATTGCGGAAATGGGAGGAGATCAAATACCTAAGCCTCAGGAAAAGAGACACACTCACTAAGATCAACAATGACAAAATAACAAAGCACCCTATCAAACAAGCTAACAAAGTTAGAGAAAAGTTAAAAAATGAATAACACAAACCTTTTGATTTAACATCTATCAATGTGTTGTGCTATGCAACAACATTCGTCATCACAGACGTGGAAAGTACCAAACAAAAGAAAACAATTTTAAAACTTAAACACCAAAGTTGAAAGAAGTTAAAGAGAAGTACATACAAAAGAAAAGAAGTGACCTAGCAGTACTAACAGAAATAGAGGATGACACACTGTCCAACCAAAGAAAACCCGCGAAATGAAAAAATGATACACCTTCAAGAAAAAAGCAGACATTCCAGAAATAAAAGAGAAACTGAAACAACAAATTCAGGCAAGCTCAAAGAATAAGAAGGAATGAAAAAGGAAAAAAACAATTCAGACAAAACAAACTCTTCGAAACTGATACTAAGACATTCTACAGAGAACTAGGAAAAAGTCAAATACAGGTGAGGGACACCCCAACACTGCTTGAAATAGAGGAGTTCTGGAGCACAATCTGGGAAGATGACAAAACTCACAACATAGCAGCAGAAGGGGTAAAAGCAGAAGAAGATAGAGCCAGAAGCCAAACACAACAAGAATAGGAAGATATTTAAAAAAACTGAAATGACCATGGCTCTGCAAAGAACTAGTAATTGGAAATCAGCTGGAGTTGAGAAAGTTCCCAATTTTTGGCTGAAACGCCTGAACGTTTTTTACAAAGATATAGCCAGAGACTTTACTGAAATGGTGAAAACACCGGTTAAAAGCCCAAATTGGATGACAGAAGGTCTTAACTATCTGCTTCCGAAGGCTAATGAAACTAAGAACCCCAAAAATTACAGACCAATCATTTGTCTCCCTACCATGTACAGCATTATCAAAGAGAGAGCTTATACTTTCCTTGAAGCAAGCAAATTATTACCATCAGAACAGAAGCGTTGTAAACAAGGCAGCTATGGGTGAAAAGATCAACTTCTAATAAAGAAAATGACTGGAAGACAGCAAAAACAGACGAAACAACCTCAGAACAGTGTGGATCAATTACAGAAAAGCACTTGACAGCTTGCCTCACACATAGATCCTGAACGCCATCGATATATATATATATATATATATATATATCTATATAATTTCACCAATAGCAATTAACTTCATGAAAACTAGCATGAACCTCTGGAAGACCACTACGGTACTTTCCTATAACGAAGGCTTGGGTGCTACTAGAGCAATCAAAATACGAAGTGGAATCTTCCAAGGAGACTCTCTTTCACCATTGCTATTCTCCTTATATCTGGCTCCACTGAGTATCAAGCTTAACAACGCTGCACTTGGATTTGAAATCTAAGGTCATAAAGTATCTTATGTCTTCACCTGGATGACATCAAAACCTTTGCCAAAAACGACAAACAACAGGAAGGATTGCTCCAGACAGTTAAGACATTCCTTGATGACATCAAGATGCAATTTGAGCTCGACATGTGTGCAAAGGCTACTTTCAAGAAAAGAAAACTAACAAACATATCAAATATACAACTCAATATCAATACCATCATAACTACAAATACCTTGGTGTCAAAGAAGGAGATGCAATCCAACATTCAACATTTCATTATCATTTTTATTTTCTACAATTTATCATCATCATACCATGGAACCTTTTTAAAAGTCGGCTCATGTATTGTAATATCAATCCCTTTGTTCTTTTCTTTGAGTTTATCAAACAAAACTTTGGCAAAATTCTGATCGTTTGTCACTGCCGTGTCTCTTTGGCTGGAACCAGTAAAACAATTTTTCTTTTACCAACTACGACTGCTTTTAGTTCTGTTCTTTTCTCACTATCGGTGGTGTGAAAAAAGGACAAGAGTCGCGATAACTCTATAGGAACATGTTCTTCTAAAATATGTTCACCATCTGCAAGTTTATAAACGCCCAGAGCATGTTTATCATATGTTCATGCTTCATCCCTTGGGTCGGGTTTGCAAAGTAGTTTCTCTCCAATGACCGGTGACCAACCATCTTTGTAAATGTGGTGACCTCGAATAGGCCAAGTAAATTGAACTTTGTACATCATTTAATATTTTGGAAGCGTTGCACGTGATCGCGCCACCTTATCATTCAAACCACCAGAAAATATCAAGAAGAAATGAAGACATTGCAATGTAAATCAAAATTATCACGAGAATTCGAAAGTGATTTTCAAACACGACTTTCGAATGAACACATGCAAACAAGAGCTCAACCTTGTGTATATTGAATTAAAATGGCAAGCGAAGAAGATCTTGACGATGTGCTTAGTACTTCGCACAAAGGGGAAACTCTTCGAAGTTACACTGCATCATTCAAATTGAAAGTGATCCTACATGCAGAGCATTCCTCAAAGAGTTCTGCTGCTCGCCATTTTAACATTGATAGGAGAATGGTAGCTCGATGGGTCAACAATTGCAATCAAACCAAAGCCCAAACAACACAAAATCACGGAAAGAAAAAGAAAAGACTTTCTGGAGGGGGAAGAAAACCGTTCAGCGAAAAACTACAAAACCTGGTTTTGGAGTGGGTTTTAGATCGACGACAAAAAGGACTCTTATCAGAAGAAAGGCCCTGCTTTTGTTTAGAGAGATGGGAGATAGATCTGAATCAGATTTTCTGCAAGCAAAGGATGGTTCGAAAAGTTCATGATAAGGAATGAGCTGTCCTTAAGAAGAAAAACATCTGTTTGTCCAAAAGACCCAGACATGGTCATAACCAAGCTTGTGGAGTACGTTGTACGAATTTGGAGGTTAAGAATGCAACACAATTATGCCATGAAAAACATTTATGCAATGGAAAAAACTCCTGTTTGGTGCGACATGGTTCCAACTTCCACAGTCTACCAAAAAGGATCCAAAGATGTCCATTTGAAGTAAACGGGGCATGAAAAAAGTCCTGTCTCAGTTTGTTTAACAGCCAAAGCGAATGGTGGAAAAACGGAGCCGTTTATCGTTTTCAAAGGAGCCAAGAAAGATGTAGAAAAGTTAAGCAAAGAATTTGGTGGAAAGTGTGTGGTCGCGTCTTCATCTAACGGATGGATGAATACCGAATTGACAAGCAAGTGGATAAACAATGCTCTTGGAACTTTCTCCTTTGGGAGACGTTTATTGGCTTGGGATACCTACTCCTGTCACATTGAAGAATCTGTATCCGATTCGTTAAAACGCAAAAATATTGACCCGATTTTGGTGCCAGGAGGGTGCACACGTTATAGCCAAGCACCGGATGTGTGTTGGAATAAACCTTTCAAGCCGTATGGTACCGAATTCTACGACCAATGGCTCGCTACCAAAGGATTAAATGAGGAGACAAATGGTGGCAATTTGAAAGCACCCCCGAGAAAAGAAGTGGTTCAGTGGATTCTAAAATCCTGGGAAAAGTTGACCAAGGGAATGATTGGAGATGCCTTTGTTTCTTGTGCAGTGACTTATGTTACCGATGGAAGCCAAATACTACTTGTTTCAAGGAGGGGAAGCTTTGTCACAAAGGCCGTAAAATGCTGGAGGAGCAGTTCGCATACATAAATACGGAGGAAGAAAATCCTTTTAATCTTGATTATAATGATATCGCTGACGCTAATCCAGAAATGTTAGTTGTCGAGGAAGAAAATGAGGTTGATAAATATTTGGAAATAGTTATTTAAATGCTGTATTGAGCATTTCAGTTTTAAAGACACATTTCTTCTATTTTGAATTTTTGACTTGCTTCCAAACCTATTTTATTAAATAAGCGCCCCCCCTAGAATAACCGCCCTCCCTAGAGCCTCAAAATTTGAATAAGTTCCCGGACGCTTATTCGAAGCATTACGGTAATCACATTGTCTCAGGTTGTCCACCACTTGTGAGAACAGAATACATACACAGACAAAACAGAGCAGCTGGGTACATCCATTGGAAAATCTCCCATCACTACCAATTCCCAGTGGCAGAAAGATGGTACGGACATCAACCTCGTACAGTAACCGAAAATGACAACATCACCTTGCTATGGGATATGCCAGTATACACCGATAGAGAAATTTTAGCAAACAGACCTGACATAATTCTTAAAAACAAAGAAGAAAAGATGTGTTACATTATTGGTACGACTTTGCCGTCTAAAAGAAACTATCAAAGTAAAAAGATCTAGAAATTGAAATAACTAGAATGTGGGGACTTAAAACCATAACGGCACCTGTATTTGTAGGAGCACTGGAACAGATAAAAAAGGGACTGGGTAAGCAGTTACAATAAATACATGGAAAACCAACATTGGAAGAGACCAAAAAGATAGTTCTGTTTGGAAGTGCTCATATTATCGGCCAAACGCTATCCATTACTTAAATTTTAAAACCTCCTTAGAGTCATGGTTTGACTCCGGAATTTTAGTAGTAAATAACTTAGTAACAAGAATCATTTATGACAATAATAATAATCCCCTGGTTTTGACGTAAGACTGAATCAGACTTTAAAATCTCAGTGTAGGATAGTAAAGATAGCCCTTGTGGCAACTACCTGGAGGTCATCCTTAAACAAAATTTAGAACCTGTCGGCTCTTTTCGAGACCAAGAAATACCACGCTGGGGTTTGCCGTAGGTCCATTCGTCTCATCGGTCCCGGAGACCCTTCAGCCTTGCTTGACAACTTTCACAATTATGGTCTTCAATTTAAAAAGATTGGTCATTCCACAAGCTCAGTACTGCTGATTATAATGACTAGTAATGTTAATGTCTTAAACAAAGGCATGTAGGAGCTTGGCCCCTATGTGGAAAGGATCTTGGCCTGTAGGTGTCCTGTAGGTGAGCAACGCATGCGAGACGGTCATTCTGCTACTACCGGACAGAGTACACTAAGCATATAAATATTGTTGTTATGGAGTGATATTAACGGATTAGACCAGTTGATCAAAATGGTGTACCAGCGAGAGGATGTAGGAAGAGAAAGCACTGAACAGAAGCTGTATGATCAGGCAAGGATGAGTGGACGGATTTCGAAATTCGAGTTAGAGATTATTCAGGAGAAGCAGTGAAAAAGCACAAAAAGTACAGCAGAGATTACAGCGAAGGAAGTAGTAGCAAAGTTGTTTATGCAGAAGGTGAACGTAAAGACTCGATATAAGCTCCAAATAAAAGGGCTGTTTTGGATTAATTCAAACTGTTTAGGGTCGAGGAAGAAAGTCATGATGGAAAGTTTTCAAGAGAATGGAAAGACAAAAACTAAAAACTGTTGCAGAGAAAGAATTTAGGGTAATTATGTGCATTAGACGCTATATTGTTAGTAATAGTAGTACATAAATAAGTTATTCATTTCACCAAGTATTTAACTGGAATAACAACTTTATTAAGGGGTTAAGGGAGCTTTTGGGTAGCAAAGGAGCTTGATTAGAGAGGGATATACAAAGAGAGGTCAGCCGTGAGTTAATTTGGAAAAGAAAGATAAAGCAATCAATTAATGAAACGAAGAAGCACGTGAAGAGTTTTGCCGCAGTCTTTGGAAAAAACTTGCTCTCCAAAACCTTCCTCTAAAAAATCTTTCGATGTGCGAGATTTATGTTGGCAATAGGACCGTTCTGTTGAAATCATTAAGAATAGACTTTTACACTTTTCATCTAACCGATAAAGATGTAAGGGATCTCTGAACAATAATTGTTGCTTTTTATTGTGTTGAAAAAGAAAATAGGGCCAGCAACACTTTATCTGAAAATACCAACCCATACCAGATAATCTAAGAGTGTTTCATGCGGACTGTGAGAAAATAGTATGGGTCAAGTCAGATCAAGTCACTACCTTAGCAGGATTTTATTACGTTCAAGCTTTGAATGAAAGAATATTATTTTACTTGGGTAGTTTGACTGAAAGCCAACAACTGAGTTAACTCTAATACGAAGTACCGTAAGCTTAGTTATCACAGAATAACAGATCAAGAGACACCTTCATTCAAGGACACAGAATATCAAGAGCGTTTCCTATTGTGCCAGAAATCCATATAATGAACGCTCTGACATGCTTTCCTTTTAGTTGCTGTTTTGTTTTGTTTTCTTTGTACAAAACAAATTGGGCTTTTGACAGTTACAAATTGCATAAATTCATTTTTGCAAATTTACAAGACAGTATGTGCTTCTGTATAACGAAAAGAATTGCATGCTAACCAAACTTCATATAATCAGTTTAATTCACATTATACATTCTATCTATGAGCGGATATTTCGCAATACCTTAATGTTCTTAGGCATTCTGAGGCTTTTTTATCTTCATTGCCACATTACACTTCACGAAATCCAAATTGCTTGCACATATGTCAAGCAGTAATAGAAAAATAACCTAGTCAATGTGTTATAGAGAAGTTTACATTTGCTAATGAAGATACGAATTTCTCAGTAATAACTAATTTTGTGTTTTAGAACTCAGAATACTTGGGAGTATCAGTGCAGAAATGATGGGGTGTATGCTGGCTCCTAGTCTCTTGGGTACACGGATAATCTTGTGAGTCTTGAATTGTATATTAGCGCCTCTTTCACACTGCTATCCCCTACTCCAGGTGGTTTAGTCAAGAACGACCTCTTTGCGGTTGAAAGAGTCAACAGGGCCCTGGTGCGGTAAAACTCCTTTCAAACCCTAGGCAACTGATCTGGGATAATGTTGTCGTGACCTAGATAGTGAAATGACACTAGGCTTTCCAGCACACAATAAGGTAGAAAGGCGTTTGCACTGAAAAGGAGATTGAAAACAAAAGAGGTCACGCTGAGAATAAAAACTTCTCCATTTCCTTTCGGCTGCTGCCTTCAGGGATTGCCAAAAGCGGATCACTGCTCTCCATTTCTCATGGTCAACACAACCTATATTTTCTACTCCAGCTGTTTCCATACCCTTTTGTACTGGCTCTATGAATCTCATTTTGGTGTTATTCTCTTTACCTTCTCCTTGATGTTTCCATCTCTAACATCCTTATTCCGACGTATTCTGCTTCTGCCTTCTTTACTTGTTTATACCATGTAGGTCTTGGCCCTCTTACTTTATCCATAGGGCTACTGACGTAAGGTGTACCATATGTGTTTTTGTGAATTTTATTCAACCGTGTGACTTCCAGGGGCCATCATAGCATCTACCCTTTCTTTATTTCTATGTCCGCTTCTTGCGGAATATAACAGTGGGTATAAAACAGTGAAAATAAAGGCTAAAAACAATGTGGCGTAGAGACAAATGATGAAAGCTTAGAGAGAGAGTAGCGGATGGAGAACATGAAATGAGGTATGAAAGTGGAAAAAACAGCGACCTGTGGAAAGTGCTATGTGCCACATTGCGCAAAGGAAACTGATCAGGTAGGTTTCTTAAGCATCAACTCTCTAATAACCCTTTTTCATACGAGTTTATTCAGGTTTCAACCAAAACAGTGCAACACAAGGGTATTGCATCTCTACCGTCAAGCATTTTCTAAAGTTTTTACAATTAGAAATGACTAAAAGGCACACAAAGTATTGATCTCTTACCTTTTTTAGAAATCTTATGGAGACCCTATTTCAAAATGAGCAAAACAGTACTATTTTGAGAGTAGTCTTAAAAATCCCACCAATTTTTTTTACCACTAAAACAATATGAATATATTTTACCACATTTTTATGTACATGTGGAAAAAATTCACAATTAGTTATACTTGATTCAAAATTGTCCTGAAAAAAAAGCGAGCTGTAAATTCCAAGCAACAGTTATCCCAGCTATCTGATTAAAGCCTTATTCAGCCTAAATTATCTAGTTCTTAAATCCTGTCTAATTCAGGTCCCATAAAATTCGTGAATGCATCGTTTACTAACCCAGCCTAATTCCCACTAAACTCAAAAATAAACCACTCGAAGCAGATCCCGATTCTTATTTCCCTACTGCCTTCACAGCAATTTTTATGCAATGCAAAAACATTTTTATCTACAAAGGCCTGTTAGCTACAGATCTAATTACAGCTGTTTATGATACTACCTCTCATAAAGCGAACCTCCTTGTACAATGAAATTTTAGTTTATTCGGATATCCTCAAGGTCGCCGTAACCGGGTCTAAAAATCGGGGTAAAAATGAGCATGTCAATTTGATGAAAAAAAGATTTTGAGAAATGAATTGAAAATGAAATATTTATGTGACGGAAATCTGTTTGTGGTAATATTGACAATTATTACTCATTTACGCAACTATTATTTTATTCTTAGTGTCAAGTTTGGTATCCTCGTCACCTTTTCATTTTCACTCACTTTGTCCTCAGTAGTCTTCTTATCCAGTTCCTTGTTTTCACTCAATCGATATCAAAGGTGGTTTCACTTAGTTAGAAAAGATGAATATGAAGGTCATCAATAAAAATGATATTAGCGTTTTGTGCGAGGCTTTGAAAACTGCTTTTGTTCATACTTGTATCCCAAGAATTTTCTCCACTGGACAAAAAATCCATATGCAGCTCTTCTATTTCTGCTTTTCTCAAACTCTTATTCCATGTTTCAAACTCAGTCTTTCGAATTCTTCTTCACCCTGTCTTTAAAGGGTTTATTCATATAGGCACTTCCTTTTTCTTTCTTTAAATTTTTCAGAACTTTCTCACTTAGATTAGATCAAATAAAGCGCACAGTTTCAAAATAAAGCCCAGGTAGCCAACAGAGAATCATTGGCACTTGAGAGCCTATTATAAATGAATTCGTCCCTTCAAACTAACACGTTTACTAGGTCTTCCAAAATAATGAAGCCCCAGTTTAAACGGCAAAAATAAGACATTTTAAGCTTTATACGCAAGGTTTAAGTAGACCTTAATAACTTGTATTACTGTAGTTATGAAGTCGAGGGTTACTTTGGTATTATAGCTGCACGGAATATTATTACCTTTACCTCCCTGCTTTAGTGTCTCTCTGTTATTGTTGCTTTCATAGGGCCACGAAATAAAGCCATGAATGGGCGCGGTTTAGAAATCCCCCGTGACACATGATATGATCTTGTGGTTCATGTTAAAAAGGGATATTTTTTAAATCTCAATGAGTAATGGACAATAGAAGTATCTACAAACATCACGTTTTATAAAGTGTGCGCGCAGCATTCAATTGCTTTAGATGTTGTTCCTAATGCATTGGGTACGAACAAAGCATGGGTACATTAAAAAAGAATTTTCAATGATATTCTCTCTCTCTCTCTCTCTCTCTCTCTCTCTCTCTCTCTCTCTCTCTCTCTCTCTCTCTCTCTCCCCCCCCCCC
>RDPX01000011.1:616559-629838 GCA_003991215.1 Morbakka virulenta | reverse complement strand
CTCTCTCCCTTTCTCTACTTTTCTCTCGTTCTATCTCTATCTCTGTCTCTCTCTTATTCTCTCTCTCTCTCTCTCTCTCTCTCTCTCTCTCTCTCTCTCTCTCTCTCTCTCTCTCTCTCTCTCTCCCTCTCTCTCCCTCCCTCTCTCTCTCTCTCTCTCTTTTCTCTCTGATATATATATATATATATATATACTGTATTCTGATATATATCAGAATACATGGATTTAGAATCAGCAATGAAAGTAGTTAAATCGATGTTTGTTGTACCGAAGAATGAAATATTTGCTAGACACTAGATGGTAGCAAACCAGTGAGACTAGGTTCTTTTTTAAACGCTTGGAAACTTTAAGCAACCGACCGCAAGGTTGAACCAGTAACAGCAGAAATCTATAAACATGAAATGATTCATGATTCGTTTATTAATGGGATTTATTCGCAGCACATACTTCAACGTCTTTTAAAAAACAACACGTTGACACGATTTGGCTTATACACGAGCACGATCGTTGGACCCTGCACAGGAATCATCCGATCAGTACAATACTGCTTCAACATTTAACGCAACAACTATAGATAATCGACCATCTGACTTAAACGCTATTGCGACTAAATGTACTTCTTTTGTTGAGGCCCACGTCACAACTGTCAGCGTTATCCTACTAAGGATGTAATCTGTCATAACTGTGAGAAACCAGGACAATTTGCTAAAGTATGTCAGTCACAGTGGAAAAATTGACCCCGGCTTCTATCCTACCTTAGCTTCAGTAATTGCGATATCTAAATCATCAGAAAGTCTTCAAAAACGATAATTAATGAGCATGTTAATAATAACCATGTCAATACCCTGATTGACACAGGAAGCTCTGACAGTTTCATTTTTAAAAAGTTAGAATTTTATTTGAATTCTATTCCTTCTTAAACTTTCTTATGTACGGCTAAATTTTCAGTAACAATCAGTCTTTAATTTTGTCGTTGTAGATTCGCAAATCAATAACACAACTTAAAGTGAGACAATGTGTGCTTCGACGTAATAGTTGGACGTGACGTTCTGTAAAATTAGGTGGAAGCAAGTTTTCTCTTTCATTTTGTGGGCTATCAACTATCAACATGGAGCCAATGTCTCTACTTTCAAACATAAAACCAAACTGTTAACCCGTTACTGCCAAGTCACATAGATAAAGTCAGAATGACCAAAAATTCATCGAGTCTGAGATTTAACGCTCGTTAACGGAAGATATTGAGCCGAGCACATCTCCTTTGCTTGTCCAACTTCTCGTAACAGTTACTGTTAGACATAAAATACGTCTGGTGATCGAATACGTACGGACAATTAACCAGTATACTCAATCAGACGCCTTCCCATTTCCGCATATAGATGACTAAATGAAATTGCCCAAAACTCTGTATACAGTATCATATACCTCAAAGCATATCACCAGATACCTATACACCCTTATAAACTACTGTATTTGGCCTTCGAAGCAGCTGCAAAGCTCTACCATCGAGAACGTTAACCATTTGGAGACACAAATTAAATACCAAGCAGCCCATAACCAATTTAACCAGATCCAGCAAGTTTACGGCCTCTCTGAGATAAATCATCTAAAAATATTAAACTTTAAAAGAAAACACTTGGTTTGTTCGCATATTATTCACAATGGGTTCCTAACTTTTCCGAAAATATTTAACGCCTATCAACCAGCACAACATTCCTCTAATAACAGTCTGCCATATATGCATTAACTTGCTGAAACAGAAATTGAAAACTCTATAGTATAGATAAATCTACACCATTTGTTATTGACACCGACGAATCCGACTTCACTATTGCAGCTACTCGTAATCCGGAGAAAAGGCCAGTTGCCTTCTTTCTATGTGGTCTCAATCGTAACGAACTTAGCCACTTATCAGTAAATAAACACTCATGCACTATTGTCGAATCCATTCCACGCTGAGGTCACTATCTGACTGGAAAACATATCACCTAAATTACTGACCAAAATTTTGTGCAATTAATGTTCGCTGATGCTATAATCAAGCAAAATTCAAAATGAAGATTGACAGATGGTGTATTGCGTTGGGTTGTTACGATTTCAAAAGCAAACGTCGACTAGAGAGAGAAATAATGTCTTTGCTGATTCTTTACTCGATTGTTTTGTACAGCGGTAAGTACCGAAAATCTTTAAAAGCTGCATGAATCCTTATGCCGAACGGGAGTAACTTGATGGCATCGTTTTCTGAAAACAAAGAATATCGCTGCTTCGATGGATGAAGATCGCAACATGATATCCTCGTGCAAGGTATGTGCCGAAAACAAACCTCGTTTCTTCCGACCTGAGGAAAAAAAATTCATCAATGCCACTCGGCCTCTTGAAGGGCTCAGTGTCGATTTTAAAAGGCCATGGCCGTCAGCTATGCCTAATAAATGTTACCTTACGATTGTAGGTGAGGACTTACGAATTTCTTTTTTTGCTATACCATGTGCTAACATTGATACAAACATAGGTATCAAAGACTCTTCACCGTGTTTGATACACCAGGATATATTCACTCTGAATGAAGTCCATCATTTATGTCTAGCAATTTGAAGTCATCGTTGCACTGCCCCCTCCCTCCCAAATTTCGCCCTACTATCCAGCTGAAGACGGGCAGTGTGCAAGGTATAATGCAACTATCGAAAGCAATACCCTGAATACTATTCCACATAAGCGTATGATTAATTTTACACATTGATCAGCATCAGGTGAATTGTTATTGTCACAGTAAGTTCCTGGTCCCAAGATACGAGTCCTTTGTAAATGAAGTAGTAAAAGCAAATCCAAAAAATCAAAATCCAAATTACGCTCATATTTGATGTAACGATGATCGCTAAAGCACAGTATCTCTACATGAAACTGCTCCTTGCGTAAAACCCGAAAGCCCATGATCCCCTAATTTCACCACCTCCTTCACAAGAAACCGTGTCACTGGGAGACCATTCACACAGATACTTTCATCACTGAGGACTCACAAAACTTTGTAACACGTAAATTACAGAGTAAGACGCCTTGGTTAGAAGTTTAATTCTTCTCGTGTTTCTTTATTTCTTTACCTCGGTACAGTATATTAGTGGTGGTGAATAATACAGTGTTTTCTTTTAAGGAACGGACGGTAATGCTTTAAACTCAATGAGTAATGGACAATGCAAGCATCTACAAAGAGGTGAGCAAGCCGTTTAATTGTTTTAAATGTTGACCTACTTGTTTTTGTCCTGTACGTAAAGGTAACGTTTATTAACATTTCGAAGAGCCTTATTGCCAGTGTTATTCAATAGCGACAAATACGTAACTCTTGAAATAAGAAAAGCCCGCCTAAGGTCATATACGTTGCAGAGTTCTCTTTCGCAAACTAGTTCGTCAATCGCGTTTTTCCGGACAGTTCCTAAAATGTTATATCCAATAATCATAACTAACTTGCACCTATACGCCGTTCTGTCGTTGGCACTGGTTATGTTTGAACCCTGTTTTGATTTTACAGTATTTCTGCCTTTTTTTCGCTCGTTTTAATTCAATCTTTTTCCGGGAATTAAATAAATGTTATCAAACGAGTGTAAAGTTCAGCCAAGCTACCCTGGGGCGTTGGTCTTGAAATTGAAAGCGGGTCTAAGCGTTGAAGTTTTTCGGTATAATTCAAGGCAAAGCATCACGACTTATTGGCAAGTATGATGTCACTAAAACAACTTCAGTCGGATACTGAGCGAAATACTTTGTACACACAGGTCAAGTAACGTAAAGAGATTTATTGGTTGGTTTAAGGCAATTGCTTTCAAGATAAATGATGGTGATGATGATAATTATGGCGCATTGCCGCCATTCGTAATAATGGCGGCAATGCGAACGGTCGTGTTTTTGTTGTAATATTTTATGGATTTTCAAGTATTAAACGAAGTCTTTCTATGACAGAATATAATAAGGATTAGCAATTTTATTCAACGAGTGTTAGATTGGTTTAATGTCGAATAGTACAAGCAAATTCGAAGATTCCAGTATTATAGAAATATTCTGGTTTGTTTACTTCTCATGGTATGTGGTGATGCAGAACCATGTCCAGGACCTTCATCACAAGATTTGCACGATATATGTAATGTAAAGGAAATGAAATTGTGCCACATATACATTCAAGGAATATCAACATCGCACGATGGTCTACGTGAGGTACTAGCTACAAATCCTCAGTTAGATGTTATTACTCTTTCTGAAACACACATATGTACCAACTTGTACGATAATCTCTATCATATTCCTGGGTATATATTTATAAAGAGAAATAGGAGTAATGGGAAAGCAGGAGGAGTCGTCATCTATATTAAAAACGGTGTCAACTGGAAAAGGAGAACAGACCTTGAATTCAAAGAACTCGAAAATATATGGACTGAAATTTTTATAAACAATTCAAAAAATCTACCCATATGTTGCATGTATCGACCGCCCGTTGGATCAAAATATTTATCAAAAAACATTTTAAGAGGCATTCCTTCAAAATCTCACACTTGCAGCTGCTGAAACAAAGTAAATTATCACGATGGGTGATTTAAATGTAAATTATTTGAAATAGAATGAAGATACTGACATTAAAGATGTGATAACAGCTTTTGAATTTACACAATTAGTCGACGCTCCCACAAGTCACAAAAGATTCATCCACTCTAATTGATATCATAGCAACAAACAATACAAAAAAACAAAAAAACTGTCAAAGTCATTCCACTTTCAGTAAGTGACTATGACATGGTAATTTGTGTGAGAAAATGCAATATTCTCGTTTCAACCATGACAACCTCGTTGAAGACTTAAAAGTCAGCTGACTGCGAGTCTTTTACACGAAAATGACGTCAACAATGCTGTCACTTTATTTACAAATATTCTCTAAAACATTTTCAACCGACGTGCTCCTTTGACAAAGAAAACCGTCATAGGAAAACCATCCTGGCTAAACGAAATATTCGTCTCCATATGGACCGAAGAGATAAACTCTTAAGAAAAGCCAGAAAATCGAATTTCATTGATGACTAGAACACGTATAAACTGAGAAATTTTTTGTACGAACCTCCTACGTTCAGCGTAGAAAAAGTATCACCATAATCTTTTAAATGAGAACCGTCTGAACCCAAAACAATTCTGGAAAGCAATCAAGAAGATCTTTCCTGTAAAAAAAGAGGCCGTCACCGTCATGCAACTCTTCAAAACCTTCCAGTGTGAAAGCTTCCAACTTCAGAGATTTCTTCGAGACTACTGTTTACAAGCTAAAGAAAAACAGTTTGAAGTTGATAGACTTTTTTGGAGAAAACCACGATATTCTCATACACGAACACACTCAAACTTTCGCTTTAGGTATGTTTCCGTTACATTCGTCAAGAAACAATTGCATTCGTTAAAACGGAAGAAAGCAACCGGACTCGATCAACTGCCACCAGGTTTACTCAAGGGTACAGCAAACGAAATATGTATCCCTCTCACTCATACAATCAACTTATCATTGAAGACGTCCACTGTACCATCTTTATGGAAAAAGGCTAAAGTAATTCCGGTTTATAAAAGTGGAAATGCTGATGATGCAATAAATGTTACCGACCCATATCCATCCTTCCCATCCTAGCAAAAATTCTTGAAAAGGTGGTTTACAGAGAGCTGAAGGATTACTTGAAAAAATACAACTTGCTTACGAGCAGCCAATTCGGATATCGGGCAAAGACGTCCACTGAGTCCGCAGCAACTCTCTTCGCACTCATTAGAAAAAACCCCCTGATAATGGTAAACTAGTTGCTTTCGTGTTTATGGACTTGATCAAAGCTTTCGAAACTGTCGGGCATGCAGTACTCCTCGAAAAGTTGAAAACGTATGGGGTTGGTGATCAAGAACTTTCCTGGTTTACTCACATGTTTCATCGTACACAAGTGGTTCAAGTAGAAAATTCCTTATCCTCTCCATTTTCACTTGTCAGGAGTGCCACAAGGGTCAATATTGGGACCTCTATTGTTCATCATATATTTTAACGACCTACCTGATTCCTTTCTGCAAGCCAATGTAATCATGTACGCTGATGGTACGGTAATTTACTACGCTGATACGAACGTTCATAACATCGAAACAACGTTGGATGAAGAATTTGAGAGGATTGCTACATACAAGAATGACTCAGAACTAATTATGAATTTGAAAGCTGGGAAGACGGAATCAATGTTATTTGGTAGCTCTAAAAAGCTCTCAAAAGTTCCAAAGGAGTTTGAAGTGAAATACAAGTCACACGATCAATAACACCTCTCAATACAACTATTTGGGGAATACCATCACTCCTAATTTGAACTTCAGTGAGAACTTTCGGGAACAGTACAGGAAGATGTCCGGCAGAATGCACCTAATGACAAATGTCCGACATTTTTTAACGAGTGACGCAGCTGGGCAGGTGTATCAAACAATGATAGAACCGTTGATATCCTACTGCTGACTCCTAAACCTCGAATTGACGGTTACCCAGCAGATATCTCTTCAAAGCATTGAAAGGAGTGCTTCAACAGTTATTTACAAAAATGATGATGTGACGGTGCCTTCAATTTACGCAAAGATGAAAATAAAAAGCTGTCTGCTAGTGATGAAGTGTTTACACGAGGACGTTTGTACACCCCTAAAGAACTATTTCCAGATAAATGAACATGTTATGAATACGAGAAATCAGGGACTTATTAAAAATTCCGAAAATGAGATTAGAACCAGGCAAAAAAGGCCTTTTTAGTACTGGGGCAAAATTTTACAACCAACTTCCTTTGGAAATAAGGAAGGTTGGTAACTTTACCTCTTTTAAAGCAATAGTCAAAAATGCTACTTTTCAAAAATGATTTTAACAGATTTTTTCATTTTTTTTTTCTTCTTGGTCCAACTAGGATAGCAGTATTATTTTAATGAAGTTGTATACCAACTCAAACATTTTAATAATAATAATAATAATAATAATAATAAATCCGAGTGGGCCTGAAATACCAGGTGGCGACTGGCGCGGAATACCCAGCCCCTTGGCAGCAAGGCTAAAATGCATTGAAATATGTTATGAAAACGAGAAGTAAATCATACTACCTCGTCCGTCGCGCGGGTCAACAAGGGACGCGTCCCTCAGGGAGAGACCAGCCTGAGGTCGAAAAGTATACGACTCGGTCTCTGCGAGTGATCTGCAAGGTAATCAGAACCAGGATATCCCTAACCCTGAACCTGCAGTGATGCCCACAAGGTCAAAAGAAACTAGAGTTAGATGGTCTACAGAGGATTACAACAATGTCTCTATTTGCCTACATGCGAAGGGGGACGTGGACTTACACAACTTGAAATGTCTTATAAAACCACGACAATTGGAATGAAACAATATCTTGAATCAAAAGATGATTGGTTGTTAAATGTAGTAAGCAGGCATGAAAGGAGTAAAAAACTGCACTCGGTTTACAAAGAATCCCAGAAATTTGAAAAGGAATTAGGTGTAGAAATAATCAAAGAAGATGAAGATGGACGTGAAGCCACAGAAACTGCGAGGTAAGTCAAAATGAATGCTAAAAGGAAAGCACAGAAACAGATTGCCGATCATTGGATTGACATTGTCTCTGTATGGACAGTATGCTCTCCGAAGCCAAGACGCTGATGTAGATCAATATGCAACCCATCAGTGGCTGAGGAGTGCATGACTTAAGGCAGAGACACAAGGCTTCATCATCGCAGCACAAGACCAAAGCTTACTTACCCGAAATTAAAAGGCAAACATACTGAAGAATTGAGCTGACCCTAAGTGCCGGTTCTGTGACCAGCACACGGAAACAATAGACCACTTTGTGTCTGGATGTCCTGTACTTGCTCCAAATAAGTATGTCAAACGCCACGACCGTGTTGGGCAGTATCTTCACTGGGGTATATGCAAACACTTTAGTATTGAAACCAACCCCAACTGGTATGAACACCATCCACTACCAGTCACGGAAGGAGAAAATGCCACTATTCTGTGAGACTTTCCGATCAACACTGACCGGACGATTCACGCCAACCGTCCTGACATCATAATAAAAGATAGGAAAAACAAAATGTGCACATTAATNCACTATTCTGTGAGACTTTCCGATCAACACTGACCGGACGATTCACGCCAACCGTCCTGACATCATAATAAAAGATAGGAAAAACAAAATGTGCACATTAATTGACATGAGTGTGCCAAGTGATAAAAACATTTCAGTTAAGGAATTCGAAAAATTAAGCAAGTATAAAGACCAAGAAATAGTAATTCCAAAAATGTGGAACATCAAAACTAGAACAGTTCCGGTCATTGTGGGGGCACTAGGGATGATTAAGAAGGCGACTCAAAAACATATAGAGAAAATGCCTGGAAAGCATAGAGTACAAGACCTCCAGAAAATTGTCCTCACAGGCACTGCTCATATTCTTCTAAAAGCATTATCAATTTGATACCGCAAAAGTCATAAACATTTCTGATTTTGTTTATTTTCATACAACCTTTTTACAAATTTTTTATACTTTTCATAGTTTGCAGTAATATGACAATAATCTTTTACTTTTCGTGCCAATGTTTTTACTTCCTTGTCATAATTATTTTTTTCTCTTTGTAATATGTCAATTGTCCCTTTTATGTTCATGTCATGTCCCATAGGACCTTTATCTGCCCCAGGTCACTGGGGTGACCCGGTAGGTAATTGTACTGAAACTAATACGTAAAGAAATGCTTCATAATAATAATAATAATAATAATATGAACGCTGTGCGAAACGAAAACATTGGTATTCTTAAAAGCAGGAAGTCGAGAAAGAAAAAAATGCTTTCGCGAATGGTATGCTTAACTTGTCGCCTATATACAAGGTATAAAGTACCACATACTATCTCCTGCTGGTATGATGGCTCGACGGAAACATGTGGGCGGTTTTCTACTCTGTATCCAGAAACGGAACGCACCTTTGCAAAATCCACCAATTTTCTTAGTCGCTTTCCTTATAGTAATGCTTTAGCTTTTCTCCGCGTAACATCGCCCAACAGAAAATTTCAGCAAACGCACCAGAATATGATATCAGCAACGGAGCGATATATTTGTTAGAGTATGGAAGAGGCGCCACTCTTGAAACTAATGGGTACCATCTACAAAACTCAAAACTATTACTGGTCACGAGAAACTGACATTTACTCCTGTTCTCACATCCGGAGTTTTTGGATGTGCAACACCTTAAATCTGTTTTTAGTGACATGGGAGATGATATAAGAACGCCACTGAAAGGACGAGTTACAGGTGAAGGGTCATATATAAAAAAGGGTAAATAAAGTGGAAGTCATAGATGAAAGATACCCGTGACTAAAAACTCCGACTGATTAAAAATATAGTCAACAGAGAAGCTGGAAGAGAATTCCATAACGAAGCAGTGCATCAAAAGAAACTCGTGGGATAATTGGAAGTCCTGCACGTACAGGAGCCTCGACAGAGAATGGGTAACGTTTTACAGAAGAACGAGTAATGCGGTACAGTTTTTAAGGATAGTACAAGAAAAGAAAGTTCAGGCCTTATTCGCCTAAATACTTGTATAAAAGTGAAAGGGGTGACAAAGCCCGCCTATGTGAGAGAGTTTCTGGGGTTCCAGTAACTGTGGCTCAATGGGAATAGAGTCACGACGTATGTCGCTACAATATTCCATACATGGTCAGATTAAAGACTTGTCAAGGTGCCCGAAACTCCCTTGTCAGAGAGACCTCTCTGCTCGACAGACCGAGCAAATAATTTGATTTGTATCACAGATCGTATACTTGAGATTATAACGTAGCAGATCACAAAAGAGGGAGGACAGTTAAACATTTTTACATCTCTTTGTTTAGAAATTACAAATTTCAAAAAGTAATCCTGGTGAAAAATGGGGCACCCCCCACGTAAGACAGGAATCACTAAAAGCTATCAACAGAACGTATTCACAACACATACTTTCCGTGGTCACAATATTAAATTATCTTGAGAATGAAATGTGTATCTAATTGTACAAACTACTAAATTCCGATCTTTTGCAGTTGTCAACATGAAATTGAAAATTATCAACATCTGACATTGACTTTGCACCTATACAATAATACAGCAAGCTGCTATTTACACTAACCATGAAAACAAGGTTACGCAAGTCCCTGAGCAAAAAGGGTATTGTGTATTTACCACTCTGTACCCCCATGACAAAATAAAATCACAATACTTCTAATGTTGCGGCTTCATGGTCATAACGTAGCATCGGTCTTCAACTAATGCAAAGCACTTAAAAAATACAGTATATTAATTATGGAGACATTGTTTTTTCAGTGAATACATGTCAATTTCGCCATGCAGTTTTGAACATAAAAACTGAAAGAGCAAAGAGCAAGTTAAACAACAATTTTTCTCCACTGCTTAGCTGGATGACCATTGTGTTCCAATACCAAGATACTGGACTGCAGCACTTGGTACATACAGGCCAAGAAAAGTAATGCTTATCTGTATACTAGCCCAATACATTGAAGTGCGGTGGTCAGTTTCTTTTCCCCCTTCTTCCTAATTGCTTATCGGATACCCATTGGGGATGGGTAACACAAGTAACAACTAGAAGATACGCCATTTTTCGCTCTGCAAACGGTTTGAAACAAGTGTTGGTTTTAAAAAAGGAGAGTACAAAAATGCAAGTTCCATTTATAGAATTATTCTACGATCTGCTGGGTGCATATCCAAAGGTGGTTCTTCACTAATTTACCTATTTTCAGCCTTATCAAACGCAAAATTTCAATGCTGCAATCGCTTCTTAAAATAATAAGATGTAATAAAATACCTTTATCACTGTAACTACCCTATTACACAAATAGTCGGAAAGAAAATGACTTTTCAAGCCCCTGTTCCACAGATCTGGCTGCCTGTTGGTCGCTACTCTCTAGCTATGTGCACTTTTGCACAATACCACGCGTAACAATTACCTGCAGTTTATATGCAACGTCCTATCCAATTTTCCTCTAAAATTGCAAATACCAGAAACTATTATTTAAAGAACTACACAAACTTTCAAAATCCCCCAAAAATACCTATTTTAAACCAGGAAGATAAAAAAGGTGTAAAATCCTCGCCGAAAATGTCCTAATTTAGTGCGGGCTCGATATTACTGCGGTGTGAAACAAACATTCTTCGTTACCTTCTTTTTCATATTCTTCGCAAATATGAAAAAGCTCCTCTAAGGAGAACGATAACTTACTATTTCATTTGCAAATGGCTTGTTTTAAAACCTATGGGGGCAATATGGTTTAAAACGACTGGTTTTTAAAGAATTTTCTATACCAAGGAGGCCATTATCGAGGTCATATCTGTAAATATCAAATTGCTGCACAAACACAGAGTAATGGGAAGATGTCTAGTTAGCAACTCGTAGTCGGTAAGGGGCCGAGAAATGGGTTTGTTTTATTTTGCTATGAGGTGTAAAGTATTTTTTAGGTATTTTTGATTTTTGACTCTAAAATAGCGTGCAGTATTTATGAAAATAGTATTTAGAACTTTAACAACCAAATGTTTCCCAAGTACACTAAATGATGCCATTTACAATTAGGCGCATCATTGAAAATCGGCTTAAAATTGAAATTTACTATCAATCCCAAAAAACTTTAATATACGTTTATTAAATACATTAAATGTAACTTGAAAGACTACAATAAGAAATACACACACCTTTGATGGGAAACACAATGCCTTACAAATCATATATACTTTGTGTTCAGTAATCCTCTTATTAATGCCATTATTATCTATGTTTTCAATATAAGATTATCCACTGTCAAACCAATTGATAGATTGTATTTTAATACCATTTACACACTTGCTACTTATTTTCTGTCATGCAGGAAAATGTCATACCTAGCAGTTATAATACGGTTGTGTTTAATATCAAGTAAAGCTCCACTAACCCCAAACAAACCTACAACATCCCCTTTTCGACCTACTGTTGAGTAAAGCAAAAATATAAATTCAAAATGCCAAAAAACTAAATTTCATTAGAACACAACGCATACACTGTTGTTCCCAGTCACAGGATATGGTCAAAAAAATCTCTTTTTTTCTATTTCTTTCGCCCTAAGGCAACGCTCAAAACTACTCCAGTCCCGAGTTGTTTTTTTATTTGACTTTTTTTCTTTCACTGTTTATATCATTTTATTTACTATTTTGTCTCCTCTCCATTTATAATGGAAAAACGTATTCGAAGCAGCACTTTCAGGGATATGACTGAGACTCGAACAGTAAACCTCTTGCATGGAAACTTACTGACAACCACTTGGCCACAACTGCTATCTTGCATATCAAGAATCATGTTAGAATCAAAATTCTGAGCTTTATGTATTTCCGCTTGTCTAACGGAACCATGCCTTCTTTGTTAAAGCAGTTTTCATTGTCAGTCACCCAATATACAAAGACGAGGCATTATATCAACAACATCAAGTCACCTAATGAGGCATAGCAAACAGCTTCTCAAACTAAATTATGTTATGAACTGAAATTATTTTATCAACTCTTAACACTGTTGGTAGTGTTACGACTGCACGTGGGTCCACAATGGGTTCCACGTAACCACATTTTTCCAAGCATTCCTCGAATTGTAATCCAATGTGAACCATGCAGCCCACGCACGATATAACACATGAAATACAATCAGAACTATTTCTTTTAGTTGCATTTTCAAAAAAAGGTTTCCTTAGCATCCCCAGCTCCTCCCCTTCTGGGCTTAAAAAAACTACTCGTTACTTCTTCTAAATTGTTAAAAACCTTGCATTAACCACTGTAAGAAAACTGTCAAAAAGGCAGCCAATGGTTTAATACAAGGTCATGTATTCAAAAGATTCGGTAAATATGTTTTACGTTTTCAATTAAAAAATCTCGCAAAAGACAAAAAGAACAAAAGCAAAACAACCTACAGGTATTGATACTGGCTAACCCTATAATATAGTATGTATTATCTAAACCTTTTGTATGCATCTAATATAAAAAATAGTTAAGTTACGGGAAGTGTGTTAATCAAGCACACGCGTTGTTTATTTGCATAATTAAAGAAATTCGTGATCTTTTAGGTAACCACGCAACATCACATAAAAGATTATTCATATTCAGCAAAAAAATAATTAGTAGATCGACATATAGATAGAAAGATAGATAGACAAATAGACAGATAGATAGATAGATAGATAGATAGATAGATAGATAGATAGATAGATAGATAGCTAGATAGAT